>JAPTHN010000102.1:1001709-1203389 GCA_026936325.1 Platynereis dumerilii | reverse complement strand
TCATGTAAGACCAAAATACTGAGGATTCCATAGAACTCATCAGTGAAGGTGCAGGTGGTGACTAAATTGAATAAATCTCTTTGGTTGTTTGTGTATCTTCATGCCAGTCGTGCAACTTCTGTTTTGTTCGTTCAGTCAGCTTCCGAGACACATTGCCAAAGCCAGACATTTGAAGATGCTTCACTGCCGGTTCTAGCCAGTCTTGTACAAACAAACGTCGGTCGGAAATTTTTCAATCTTTTCATCTGATGGTTCTTTATCTAGGAAGTAAGTAAAGATAATCTTTCATTGTGATTGTTTGGTTGTCTTCGTTTTGTGCCCTGTCTTTTCCTTCATTCCACAGGTTTTTGTTTCCTTTTTTGTCCATTCCATCCTGTTCTTGGTTTCCTGGATCATCTTCTTCCTCTTTTCCTCTTGTCCTTCTTCGCTTTCTTCTTCCTGTGAGTCCCCTTGATCCTCTTCATGTTCTTCCTCTTCCTCTTGTTCTTCTTCCATGGATTCGTTGCTGGGTGTCGGTCCCCGCCATCATTTGATCCTTCCTGTTCCTCTTCAGTTTCTGCTTCATTTGGATGTTCTTCTCTCCATTGCTGTATCTGGAGGAGTTTGTGGTGCCAGCCGGTGTGTTTGATTCTTCAAGGTCCGCCCGGGGAGTAGACTGGTTTGTGTGTTTTGTTGTCTTTAGAGTGGTTTTTTCATTTGTTCTTCCCGAGTGCCTGCCAGTGTCTTCTGGGTTCTCTGTGTGTTGTTGGTGTGATCTGTTGATGCTGTGTTCCTCGAGTTGTAGTCTTCGTCTTGGTGTCGCACGTTGATGAGGATGTCGATATCCTGCTATGTCCGCATAGCTCGGAATTCCTGAGTGCTGGTCCACGATCCTTCTAGCCTCCGGAAAAGATATCGCTTGGGTTGCCTTCAATGTGAGGATTTCTTTTTCCTTAGTCCACTGTCCTACAAGTTTTGCTGTAAGAGGGATGATCCTCCTTACAGTTGACGCAAAGAGGAGGGGCTGAGCAAGGTTGTTCCTTTGATTGAACGTGGTCCTCGGATCCGCAGTGTCCACAAATTTCTTGTCGTCGGCACCACTTGCTCAGATGACCGAAACGTTGACATTTATAGCATCTTCTTGGATTGGGGATGTAAGGTCGTACCTTACATTGCTCCCATATAACTTTGACACTCTCTGGAAGAGTCGTGTCTGAAAAAGTCAAGATAAGAAGCTCCCGATTATCCCTCTGTGGGATTCTATGAAAATGAATGACATCAGTAAAAGTTTCAAACCATTCTTGTAAATCGTCGTCTGAGTCTAAATAGCTAAGGGAGGAGAAAACCACTCCCTTGGAAGTATTCAAGGTCCGATGAGGCTCGATTATTGCCTGTGTACCTGCAACATCTTTCAGCCTAAGTGTTTCCGAGTCTGGTCGTCGTTTCTGGTCTTAAATAGGACGGTTCCATCTCTCTGTAACGTTGTCTCTGCAGGTTCGCCGACTTCTTGAAGTATGGTCTTGTAGATGGCGAAGGGAGATAGCCTGTTAGTTGGTTTGAACACTATGTACCTGTTCGTACTATACTCGACTTTTTTGTTGTCGTTTGTCGATTTAGAAGTTCCGGGTCGATACAGTCATCCGAAGATGACCGCTGCCGTTTTAGTCGAGACTGTGAATTAGGAAGAGAGTATGCCATAGGAATTTGTGATATTCATCCCCCATGCTCCCCACCCACCAAGGAGCCCAACAAGGGGACTAATATGGGTAGGGCTGCGCCCAGTACCCTAGTCCAGGGATACATGGGGGACATACTCGTAGAAGGCTTGGTAAGAGATACAGCTGCAATCATATTTAAAACATGGCCAGCATGTAGACTTGGTCAGAACCTTCTTTGATTGACCCATCAGCCATGGCCAAATAGGACCGAAGTCCTAGTGACAACATGACAAGCCGATTGACTGGACCGGGCCAATCCAGCCTCCCGTCTGGGAGAAATCCAGGCCAAAGTAGTGTATTGTATGGGAGGGGACAACTTAGTCCCACCCAACTCAACTACCAGGACCCCTTCATCCTCCAACACGGGTCGCAACCCACGGCAAACAGGTTGCCCCTTTCCGTCGGGGAGACGTGTGCTTGCGCACTGTCTCGTGTTGGCCACTAAGGATACAGGATTTCACCTATAGTGTTACCACCCACCGCCACGAGGAGGCCCGAGACCTGCGGGGGCTTAATTTCCATGTGCTGAACAAACTTTTTTTTTCAGTGTCAAGTGGGAAACAATCTTTTTTTTTTACCAAATATCCATAGCCCCCCCCCAAAGATCATCTGGTCGGCCCCTTACTGACACTTCTGACGTCAGGATGGGTACATTTATCAAGCTGTGCTGACGTCAGGATAGCAATATTTTGTGTTCTTCCTGACGGTCAGTCCGGATCATAAAAATGGGTCATCCTGACCTCTACTGCCATCATATTTGTAATGGTTTCTTGGGTCAGGAAGACAGTTATTTGCCAAGGATACTGACAGTAAAAATGAGGTCTTACTGACACTGCTGACGTCAGGATGGGTACATTTATTAAGCTGTACTGACTTCAGGATAGTAATATTTTGTGTTCTTCCTGACTGTCAGTCCGGATCATAAAAAAGGGTCATCCTGACCTCTCTCATATTTATAGTGGTTTCTTTGGTCAGGAAGACAGTCATTGACCAAGGATACTGACAGCAAAAATGAGGTCTTACTGACACAACTGACGTCAGCAAAGATATATTTTTTTCCACCATACTGACGTCAGAACATATAATGATATTATGTTCAACTGGTATCCAAGGCCAATTTGAGTCCTGTCAGTAAGAGTCTCAAAATGCTCCAGTTCTGACATGCAGTCAGCAAGGATAGATTTTTTCCATCATCCTGACGTCAGCAACAAACTAAAAATATGACCTTTCTGACGTCAGTAGTGTCAGTAAGGACCCAAAAAAGGTCCCTGTTTTTATATGCCTGGCCAGCACCATTGTTTTTCACAGTATGTAGCCATCATGCCATCCCGCAACAAGGAAAATTCAGATATCAACAAACAACTGAAAAAAAACTGGGCCTTTCAGTCACTCATGACACCATTGAGTCTCTTCTAGGCAGAGAATCCGACAACACAACTTCTCAATGAGCCTTTTGGATCTATTTATGTTCGTTACAATTATTTATCCTCAAATTGGCTTCATTCAGTTAAGAATTGTATGGGGTAAAAGACTTGTAGATTGTGCCAATTACACAATACTCTGCCTCATTGCAAGGGTTTTGATGCCAGAAAGGAACCTGTTCTGGGAAAGCCTCCAAACAAATTCACGAACCAGCAGGCTGAGTCAATAAACCATGTCACAGAAGAAAGTCTCGGAAATTGTTTTACCGACCAGGCCTCTGTGCACAAACTGACAAAAAAGAGAGTAATCGCGGCCCAAGAAAATTGCATTGTCAAAGCTGTTTATTGTCAAGGTGATCCGCGTTTATTTCCAGCATATGCCCATTTGCAAGTTTCACCAACCGTCTAGAAAACAATGACATAGTTGACACCACAACAAAGAGAACGTGTCAAACAGGTCTTTTGTTGTGTGCCTGCTTCTGCAGACAGGCTATGCTTTGTAAGGTGTCCCTGCAACTAGAGGAGTGAGCGAGTGAGTGAGTGAGTTTGTGTTTTACGTCTCATCAGCACCTAATTGGGCTATTTAGAGACATACTTGGTCGGTATCAATGGTGATGATACTTGAGTTGGACGGCTATTTTGTTATTTTGATTTTTCTGGTCTTGTCTCTTTGTTCCGTTGTTTTCGTGTCAATTTAACAGCAACAGACAAAAGATCATGTAGACTCAGTAAAAGAAGGATTGAATAAAACTTGTCATAGAAAGTGTGCTTAGCGACTAGACTGAGTAAGTCTTCTTTTGTTGTTAGTTTTTCTTCTGGCCAGCTCTTCATCCTTTGTGTTGTTTGTTCAGTCAGTACTTTGGACATTTTGTCAAAGCCACACATTTGAAGATAGGATACTGCATATTCCAAGCGTTTTTACCTTCAGCGAACGAAGTTCGAAGAAGGTATTGTAATCACTTGGGTAAAAATGCTGTCCGTCCGCCGGGCGGGCGGGCGGGCGGGTGGGCGGGCGGCGGGCGGATATATCGTTTCCAGCCCGTCACTCGGCCTCTATTGAATGTATGTGGATGAAATTTGGTACACATCTAGCCTGTATGGTCTAGTTGTGCCTTTTGATGGTCTGATGAATAGATCTTAAATACTTTTTGAAATAATTAACAAAATATAAAAATATATTTTTTTTTTCGTTTCCGGGCCAAGGCTCGGTCACTATTGCATGTGCATGGATGAAATTTGGTACACACGTGGCCTATATGGTCTAGTTGTGCCTTTTGATGGTCTCATTGACAGATATTCTATACTTTCTGAAAAAATATAAAAACATTTTTTGTTTGTTTTTTGGGCTAAGACTCGCTCACTATTGCATGTACATGGATGAACTTTGGTACAAATATGGTCAATATGGTCTAGTTGTGTCTTTTGAAACGTCTGATGGAAATATTATATACTTTTTCAATTTTTAAAAATTGAAAAAAACATAAAAATTATTATTTTTGTTTCTGGCCCAACATCCCTCACTATTCCATATACATGGATGAAGTTTGGTACACATATGGCTTGTATGGTCTAGTTGTGCCTTTTCATGGTCTGACAGATGGCTATTCTATAGTTTTTGTAATATTGAGAAAAATATTTAAAATAATTTTTTTTAGATCTGAGCCAAAACTTCCCCACTATTGCATATACAGTAATGCATGTTTCTAAAACATCACCTATGCGATTTAGCAGTGCTTTCTGATGCGTATAACACTTTATGAATCATTGGAAAAATTGAGATAATGGAAGGCCACTACTCGACGGCTATTGCATACCTATAGACCTAAGCAATTTCGTAAACGCACCAATTTTATGATATTATTGTAATCTTCTAAAGGTGTTATTCGCTGAAGGTTTGCTGCTGCGCAGCCTATGTTTGTACAAACAGTCGTCGGTTTCTGTTCAAAATTTCGTCATTTGTAATTTTTCCTTCTAGAAAGAAATGGAGAAATTCTCTGTAGGTGAGATTTCTGGTGCCTTCTGATTCTGTCTTGTCTTTTCCTTCGGTGGTGGGTTTTATGTGCTTTTCTTTCATTTCTTCCACTCTGTCTACTTCCTTGGTTTCTGGATCGTTTTTCTCATCTTCTTTCTGTGGATTCTCTTGACGCTCTTCAATTTCTTCCTCTTCCTCTTCTTCCGCTTCCATTGATTCGTTGCTGGGTGTCGTGTCCCCGCCATCATATGATTCTTTCTGTTCCTCTTGTGTGTCTGCTTCAGTTTGGATGTTCTTCTTCCTTTGCTGACTCAGGAGGAGTTGTGATGCTAGCTGTTGGGATTTGTTCTTCAAGGTCCGGTTGGGAAGCAGGCTGTTTTGTGGTGTTTGTTGTCTTTGGAGTGGGTTTTGGGATTAGTTCTTCCCAAGAGTCTGTTTTTGTCTTCGATGTTCTCTGTGTGTTGTTGGTGTGATCTGTTGATGCTGTGTTCTTCAAGTTGTAACCTTCGTCTGGGTGTTGCATGATGGTGAGGTTGAGGATATCCTGCCATTTCCGCATAGCTGGGAATTCCAGCGTGCTGGTCCACGATCCTTCTCGCCTCCGGAAAAGAGATCGCTTGGGTTGCCTTCAATGTGAGGATTTCCTTTTCTTTGATCCACTGTCTACAGGTTTTGCTGTAAGAGGGATGATCTTCCTTACAGTTGACACAAAGGGAGGGGATGAGCAAGGTTCTTCTTTCGATTGGATGTGGTCCTGGGATCCACAATGACCACAAACTTCTTGTCGTCGGCACCACTTGCTTAGATGACCGAAACGTTGACATTTGTAGCATCTTCGTGGATTGGGGATGTAAGGTCGTACCTTACATTGCTCCCATATAACTTTTACGCTCTCAGGAAGAGTTGTGTCTGAAAAAGTCAAGATAAGAAGCTCCCGATTATCCCTCTGTGGATTCTATGAAAATGAATGACATCAGTAAAGGTTTCAAACCATTCTTGTAAATCTTCGTCCGAGTCTAAATAGCTAAGGGAGGAGAAAACCACTCCCTTTGAAGTATTCAAGGTCCGATGAGGCTCGATTATTGCGGGTGTACCTGCAACATCAGTCAGCCCAAGGAGTTTCCGAGTCTGGTCGTCGTTTCTGGTCTTAAATAGGACAGTTCCATCTCTCTGTAAGGTTGTCTCTGCAGGTTCGCCGACTTCTTGAAGTATGGTCTTGTAGACGGCGAAGGGAGATAGCCTGTTTGTTGGTTTGAACACTATGTAATGGTGTCGGTACTCTGACTTCCGCGTAGTCGTTGGTCGATTTAGAAGTTCCCTGTCGATGCAGTCATCCGAGGATGACCGCTGCCGTTTTAGTCTGGACTGTGAATTAGAAAGAGAGTATGCCATAGGATATTTGGTGTTTCATCCCCCCATGCTCCCCACCCACCATGGGGCCCAACAAGGGGAGACCAATATGGGTAGGGCTGACCCAGTACCCTAGTCCCAGGGATACATGGGGGATATACTCGTAGAAAGGCTAGGTGAGAAATACAGCTGCAATCATATTAAAAACATGCCAACATGTAGAAATGGTCAGAACCTTCTTTGATTGACCCATCAGCCATGGCCAAATAGACCGAAGTCCTAATGACAACATGACAAGCCGATTGACTGGACCGGGCAAATCCAGCTCCCGTCTAGGAGAAATCCAGGCCAAAGTAGTGTATTGTATGGGAGGGACCAACTTAGTCCCAACCAACTCAACTACCAGGACCCCTTCATCCTCCGACACGGGTCGCAACCCACGGCAAACAGGTTGCCCCATCGGGGAGACGTGTGCTTGCGCACTGTCTCGTGTTGGCCACTAAGGATAGAGGGCTTCACCTTAGTGTTACCACCCACCGCCACGAGGAGGCCCGAGACCTGCGGGGGCCTGCAACTAGAGGAATTCCTTGGACTTGAAACCCTTCCTCTGACACTGGTTAAAGACTTGTGGCATGATTCTGACCTTATGGCCGTGTGTAAGAGCCAGACAATGGTGATGTTGGCAATTTGACAATTACATATGTCGGAAAAATTGAAATAAGTGCTGAAAATCTACACCATCAAAAGATATTACAGTTCTAGCACCCATTACATGACACTGTTTCATTGCATGGTTTCAATACCAGAAAAGGGGGTTTCGATGCCAGAAAGGGGGCTGGTCTGGGAAATCATCCAAACAAATCATGAACCAACAAGCAGAGTCAATGAACAATGTCACCAAAGGAAGTCTCGGAAATTGTTTTACTGACCAGAACTCCGTCATGAACTGATTTATAAGAAAGCTATCGTGCCCAAAGAAAATGACATGGTCAAAGCTGTTTATGGTCAAGATGATTACCGCTTATCTCTGGCATACGCTCATTTGCAAGTTTCACCAACCATCAGGAAAACAATGACACCACAGCAAAGAGAACAACTTGGCTTTTCACGGGCCCAAAAAAAAAAATTACTAATTATGCACATGTGTTCAATGCTCGGCTTACCAGAATTAGCTTAGTCTGACTGAACATCAGACAGAACGTCAGACAAGAGAAAAAAGAGCGACATAAGCACAGCAGCTGGCTCAGACAGCAAGAGAATTGCCACATTTGACCTCCAGTCTGTTCTGTACACACCATCAGGGGCTGCTAGCACCCATTTCCTATACAAGGAAACAAAATTTTATTTAACTAAACAGTCAATGTGAGCCATACTAAACAGCGGGGATTTCCTTTTTGTGGGATGAAACTAACATAGAGCGAGAGAGTCAGATATCCACTTGGATAAGAAAATACAGTCTTTACCGGTAAATGTTTCAGAAGTCACATTGTATAGCGACAGTTGCAATGGGCAAAACAAAATTAATTTATGGCTTGTGCTTTGATTGTGGCAATTGAAAATTCAAAGACCCTGAATTGAAAGAAATTGCACAATACTTCCTGACCCTGAATTGAAGGAAATCGCACAATACTTCCTGATCCCAGGGCATACTACTATGGAAGTGGACTACTATGGAAGTGGACTACTATGGAAGTGGACTACTTAGTACTAATGGAAGTGGACGCCATGCACAGTACCATTGAGTTCGCATATGAAAGAGTGAACAACCATGTTCCAATAGATTAGCTTGCAGAAGCCATCGATCCCTATGAGGCGATTATTCCTTTGGAATACAAAGATTTCCTGAACTTCCAAGGCCAATATCGACAGTAACTTTTTGAAAACTGAAGCACTTCCATTACATGGTATGGTGTCCGTCAGGGTGGCCAAGAACATTTTTGCGAAATATGGTTTTTGATGAACCTGAGGATAATAATTCCAAAAGGGATTGACCCCAAAGCTATACAATAAAAGAATCCTGATAAGTTTCACCAAGAAGAGTGAGTGAATTTATGTTTTAGGCCCATCAGCACCGGTGTGGGCTATTTAGAGGCAACAGCACCAAGAAGAAAGACGTGCTGAAGTTACGCGGAGGGAACACAAAGGGGCTTTAAAGGACACAAGGCATCCACAATCAAGACAATCAAATCTGTTGACAGCCACTAGATGAGGAGGCACAACACTAACGCCAGTTGTACACTCACAGAATATTATTGTTGATTTTACAATGTAATTTTTGTAAGAAAATGCCCTATAAAATGAAAATAATATCAGTTGTACTAGTCAAGTTACTAATTGAAGTTGCTACCAACAATCTGTATCAGATGTTTGAAGTCATCATGATTTTTCTAAAAAAAACTTGAATATTTTCAGGGGCTGCAGGAGGGATCGATGCAGCAGAGCTCTCTCAAGCAGCAGTTCCAGAAGAAAGACCAAATCCTGAGGTGCCTCCCGAGGGAGCGCATGGGGTCGTGGCTGAAGGAGAAGCAGCAGTGCCTGTGCAGGCAGAAAACAGGCTGGTATTGGAAATACGCAAAACAAAGGTACTAAATTCTCACACAAGAGGTAATGGATTGGTGACAAGAATACATACATTTGTGTGTGTGTGAGTGTGTGCGTGTGTGTGTTTTACGCCTCTGCAGCACCTTAAAACATTTCAGTAGATACTACAGCAAATAGAATGGAACGTAAAATGGATGAAGAGGAAGAAGTGGAAATTTCATTTTTTAACTGAGTGTCAGATGGAGGAGGAAGGTGCAACGGAGAAATTTACCAACAGGTGGACTGAGTTAATAAACTAAGTCCCTGAAGAAAGTCTTGGCTATTTCAGAATAGAAACTCATCCGGGAAGAAAAGCCAATTAAGTGACATGTTTTATATTGAATTCAAAGACTGCGCCCATTATACTGCACCCATTACATGACACTCTGCTTCATTGCATGTGTTTTGATGCCAGAAAGAGTGCTGTCAGGAAATCCTCCAAACAAGCGGGCAGAGTCAATGAACTATGTCAACAGAGAAAGTCTCGGAAATTGTTTTACCGACCAGGCCTCAGCATGAACTGATTTATAAGAAAGTTATTGTACCCCAAGAAAATGACATCGTCAAAGAAGGTTATGGTCAAGGCGATTACTGCTCATCTCAAGCATATGCTCATTTGCAAGTCACATCAGCAATGACACCACAACAAAGAGAACAACTTGGCCTTTCACAGGCAAAAAAAAGTCTTATGTGTTCAATGCTCTGCTTACGAAAATTAGTCCAGTCCTGCTGAGCATCAGACAGCTGCTCAACAAGATCATATTAAGAATGACCGGGCTCAAGAGGAAAAAAAAAGAGCGACATAAATACAGGTACTATAACAGCTGGCATAGACAACAAAAGAATTGCAACTTTTAACCTCCAATCAGTACTTTATACTCCATTAGGGGCTGCTAGCACCCATTTCCTATACAAGAAAAAAATATTTTTTTTAACTTAACAGTATATGTGTGCCATACTTAACAGGGGGATTTCCTTTTAGGGATAAAACTAACAAAGAGCGAGAGTCAGCCAGATATCCACTTGCATAAGAAAATACTAGCAGTAAATGTTTCAGAGGTCACATTAAACAATGACAGTTACAGCGGTCAGAATAAAAATCGATTTATGGCATGTGCATTGTTTGTGGCAATTGAAAATTTGAAGACCCTGAATTGAAAGAAATCGCACAATACTTCCTGATCCCAGGGCATACTACCATGGAAGTTGACTCCATGCACAGTACAATTGAGTTCGCGCACAAAATTGCGAACATTCATGTTCCAATTGAATGGCTCGTAGAAGCCATCCCTATGAGGCGATTCCTTTGGAATACGAAGATTTCTCAAACTTTTTAAGGCCAACATCGACAGCAACTTTTTGAAAACTGATGCACTACATTTTTGTAGCCAATGATGCAGGGAAAGACAATGTTGGTGAACCACAAGCAAACATATTAAAGAAAAGTGACGACGACAGTCTGTTTGCCTTCATGGAAGAACCGGATCACACAATGGACACTGCTGAGTGCTGAATCATCCAAGGCTGCTGCAGAGGTGACTGAATACCTTCACAAACCATGCACAAAGACTTTGAAATTTTGGAAGGTACATTTACGCCCTACACCTCAGCTTAGCTCACCGGCCAGGAAATTTCTCTGCATCCACATTGATGGATATGACAAACTTAAACCATTTGGGTTTGCCATCCATGGGGCTATTGATAGTTTTTCCCGAAGGGTATTGTGGCTGAGAGTGAATCGAACTAACAACAACCCAGGAGTCATCAGAGCATATTTTTTAGATATTGTAAAGGAAATGCATGGCACAGCGCGTAAAATCCGCATGGACTGTGGCACCGAAAATGTGACTGTGGCAGACTTTCAAATTGCATTGCAGTCACAAGATACTGACGATTTTGCAGGAGCAATGAGTGTCTTGAAGGGGGACGTCAACGACCAATCAAAGAATTGAAAGATTTTGGGGCTTGATGCGTCAACAGCACTTTCAGCACTACATCAATTTGTTTCAGGATTTGGTAGATGAAGGCCTGGGGGGGATGGGGGGGGGGTTTCACTATATGTTGGTCTACACCTATGCTCGGCTGAAAAGGGCTCTTCAAGGGCTAATTTTCCCTAGCTGAGGGTCCTAAAATGAGGTCTGAATATTCCTAGACATGGTCCAAGATTTTCAGCACTCCGAATTTCGCATAAAAATCACCCTCCGAGAGTGGCAAAAAAGCCATTATTCGGCGCAAATAATTGAAATAATACAGGCGACCGAAAAAAAGAGACCTCTTTGAGGGCGAATTTTCCCTAGTCCAGGGTCCTATTTTTGAGTTCATGGCACTCCGTTACTGGGTCTGGGTGAGAGACGCTCAGCTGAGAACCCCCCCCCCCCCCGGGATGAAGGACTGTACAATCCAGGAGATGAATTACAGTTGGAATGCATGAGATTTGCATTCACTAGACTATTACAGGAAGAACTAGCTATGTCCTACCTCTTGAACACAACGCTCACAGACCACAAGTATCACGGCACGTCAACTTCATTCCCACAAAAGATTGCTATTCGATGCTCCAGAAACTTTTAGGGGCAGAAATATCTTCATCCACATATTCAAAAAAATTATACAATAAATAGGTATACGTTATTATGTTCTATTTAGTTTATTAGTTTTTTGTTGTTTTTTCTTTATAGTAGTTTTGATCTAAGATCCGAAATGGATAGACTAAGAATACAGGCTGCTTGTGCCGCCCGAATAGCTGATACAGGCTGCTTGTGCCACCCGTATACATAGGCCTTATTGGTTAACAGTTTACTGTGAACATGCTTGATACAGGCCGCTTGTGCCGCCCGTATTTTTAACATTATTCACTCCATACGGCTCAGTCCTAGGAGTGGAGTTTGTCCAGGGAATATTTCAGGGGGTGGTTCCTCCAATATTTGTCCAGCTGGTTTTTGAAGATATATTTGTGCTTTTTGATGTTACCACATGGTTTGGCAGGCTGTTCCATAATTTGCTGAAGAAGTGCTTCCTGGTGTCGGTATTCAAGAAAGGGTCAAAGAAATTGTGCACAAATTACAGATCAATTAGTCTTACTAGCATTGTTTGCAAAACAATGGAATCTCTAGTAAGGGAAAGATTATTTGAGCATGTGACCGTCAATCAACTCCTTTCCAAACAATATGGGTTTATTCCTGGTCGTTCCATCATTCTGCAACTTTTAGGACAAATGGACTATGGCTCTAGACATGGGAGAACATGGGAGAATCAATTGAAATACATGTAGTTTACATGGACTTCCAAAAAGCGTTCGATTCAGTGCCCCACAGAAGTTTGATCCACAAGCTAGAAAGATACGGTTTTGAAGGAAAATTATTACAATGGATTGAAGATTTCCTGAATTCAAGATCACAAAAAGTAAGAATCAACATCCTGTCAGAAGAAAAGCCAGTTACTAGTGGTATTCCACAACGGTCAGCAATGGGACCAGTACTTTTATAATGACCTTCCCAGGTCCCACGTGCCCCGGTGTCCCCTATTTTAACAATTTTCTTCACGTTTAGGCAAATGTATTAGCGTACATCCATGGAAATACAATTCTGATGTTTTTGAGTGACTAACGCATGGGATACTTTATTCTGTAAAGCATAACCAAAACTCAATTTATCACTTTTAAACTGTCAACAGGCTAAACATACCTGTTACCATGGCAACCAAACCAGTCGGTGAAATTTTTTTGATTTTCATTTTTGGAATGTCTGTACAAAATTTTTGAAAAATCTATCTGATCTAACTGCCACACTTGAGTCACCTTAATTAAAAATTTCAAATACCATATTTTTCTTTGATGTGACTCATGAATAAAAAGAACAGCTTTTAACTTGAAAATCTTCAGAACAGAATTTTAATCGAAGGTACGAGACAAGTTAGAATTGCAAAATTTCTTTCCATGAAAAAGCCTCATTACCAACTTTAACAGGAAATACCTTGTATCAAGAAACAATGAGAAAAACTTCAATCTGAGGAGAAAAGTCAAATGTTAATTTAATTGTGATCAGTGGATATATTTTTTGAGGACATTAGGACAACTCAATAAAACCTGGCCATCTAGTGACTGCGAATGTACCTAAGACAAACTAATTAAAGGACTTTTGACATGATAGTGTCATGCGTTTCGATGAAAGTCACATGCTATGATGGAATAATGATCGCCAAGTTGTACCCACAACTCATAACAGACACCAAACAGCCTGAAAGAGAATTGGCAAGTTTCAACATTCAGAAATTGACAAAAATACTTATACAGAGTAGTTGTTATCCTAAATTTCTGTTATAGCACAACATTTTACCACAAAAATAGCAGCCAGGGACAGCCATATAACCTTAAGCTAGTTACTCCAAGATGTAACACGAGCAGTGAGGAAAGACATTTTTTTCAGTGCAAACTAACTTAAAAGGATTTTGACAAAGACAAAGACAGGCAACTTGGATGAAAGTCACAGATACAGATCTGATACATAAAATGGCTAATTGGTTAATATTATCACTAAAACAAGAAATAGTCCATAAAACAAAGAAATGTGATACGCGGATTATTAATAACAACTTTTACAAACTAAGACATTTAAACCTTCTCGGCTAATTTAATGAAATTCACATGCTTTTGTTACAAAACATTTTCAATTGTGGGATGTAATATAGGCCTACATCCCCATCACTTTTAATACAGCCAATTGTACCAGTGCTCGAAATTGAATGGAACAGCCAGCATGCAAGAAACAGTGATAAAGTCAAAACTTTCAGCTTCAGAAAAAGTGTAAGAGTCACGTTGATAAAATCCACATGCTATGGTAGCAGAACATCTTACAAAATTGCACCGTGACACGAAAATATCAAGAACGGAATGAGTGACACAAGTCTTGATGGAAGTTTCAACTAGAAATTTCAGAATAAGATCTTTTTTCAAAATTATCAGAGATGAAATTCACATGCTACTATTGCATAACATTTCATGATAGTAGTCAATTAAGACTTCAAAAGCAAGCGTGAAACACAGGAATCCAGAACAAATGAGAAAAGCAAAAATTTGGCGGTCAAAATTGTTTTTCCGGACTTCCCATCACTGTACGAGAGCCATAGACACAGGATTTTGATCACAGGCATTTTAGATGAAATTCACACGCTATTGTTGCGAAACGTTTTACAATAAATTGCCAATTTGATTTCAAAGCCACCCATTAAGTGCAAACAAGAACTTGCTAAGAATAAATGAAAGGCTAAATTTTGCGCCTGGTACCTTTAGTGCGAGACTACCCCTTACTGTACAGAGACACTTAGATGAAATTCACACGTTATTGTTGCAAAACGTTTTATGATAAATTGCCAATTTGATTTCTAGGCCACCCATTAAGTGCAAATCGGAACCAGCTGAGAATAAATAAACGACTAAATTGTGCGCCTGGTACCTTTAGTGAGAGACTTCCCCTTACTGTAGAGAGACACTTAGATGAAATTCACATGCTATTGTTACATAACATTTTATGACAAACTGCCACTTGATTTCAAGAGCACTCGGTTTATATATTTTTTCCAGGAGAGACCAAGACCAGTCGGTATCCAAGCAGATGGCCATTTTTCCAACCTATTTGAAAACTTAATCGAATTTTTACAAGGCCTAGCAGGATTCAAGTCACAAGCAACTGTTCCGTTACATTTAGGCAGGACCAGGAACCAACAAAAACAGCTTGTATGACAGAGCAATGAGAAAAGATTACAAAGCAAGGAGAAAAAAATTATCAGCACCTCGGGGACTACAGATGATCAAGAATTATTCCTTGAACCAATTGAGACATCAGAAAAATCAATGGAATTCACCCGTTTCAGTGTCACAAAGTTTTGTGACAAAAACGGCCCAAAAAACAGTATCCACTGCTTAGAATAAGTCCGATTTTCACCAAAAATGCTTATCTCCACACCATCTCCTAAAATGCCCTTAAAATGTTGAGGTCATTTGTAAGTCCACAAATATTCGTGTTTTTGCTCCTTGTCACCAAAACCAAAAACAGATGTTTTTCTTTACCCTTTTCATGCTGCACATTGCTGCAGCCACACACATCATGATTACTCAGTAGAACAGAGCTGTGTGCAGGTTTCTCTGGACTGAGTAGTCAGTGTCATTCCACTGTGCAGCAGTTGAGACTAATTTATTCATAATTGAAAATTTTAGTTACGATGTTTGTTATCTGACTAATAAGCATGGCAGTACAAAAGTTGTAATAATTACAGGCCTAAAGTTGTAGACTGCAATGAGCTGTAATATAACTGAAAATTCATTCTCAAATAATGTGCTTGCAAAAAAAGTTTTAAAAAATTGTGTGAAAAAAAAAATGGGGGCTGGGGGGGGGGGGGAAGAAGAGATCGTGGGGGAAACATTTTGGAGAAAAAAGGGAAAACATTTTGTGGAGAATTTTTTATGGGGCAAACACATGTGGGACGGAAAATTGTTGAGCAAAAAAACTTGCCAGCAGCAAATTAAAGACCCTAGAATTTTGAAAACTGATCATTAGACAGCATCACATTGGGCGCTTTGCAACCGATGGCTTGTGCCATTATTAAATTAGCCATGATCTTAAGTGTATACTGTACAGTGGGGACAACAAGTATTTGACCCCCTGCCATATTTTCTGTTTGGAGTATTTGCTCTTGCTTGAAAACTCTGAAATTTCTCTACTGCTTTTCCCCACTGTATGATTTAGGTAATCACTTTTATTTCCTCAGCTGTAGCAAGTCCTTTAGGAGGCGACCATTAGATAATCGGGGGGTGGGGTGTTTGGGATTTTTGTCGATGGGAAATGCGGGACATAATAATTAATTTTATCCTGTCAAGAAGGAATTGACTTGTTTTTCCACTATAACTGATAAAGAAAGTATTTAATAAAATTTAAAAAAATGCAGGCGCTCCCCCCCCCTTTATGAAAAGTGTCATCTGTGTTAAAACATGCAATAAGCATTCTCGAGTGCTCAGTACCCCCCTCCAATTATATTCTTTTTGTCAATTTAATTAAGCATACTTTGTGTAATTTGGCCATAGTTCTATATAGTGTTTTTTTTTAAATTTAGAATTGTATGCAATATCATCTTGAACACATATCATTCACAATGGAAAATTCTGAGTGGAATCTCTATAAAATTTAATATACATACATGTATGTGATTTTCTGAAAATTAATACTAATAATAATGTTTGGATCTATTAAATGTAATTTGATTTGCCATTAATTTAAGAAACCAAGACCATGATTCAACAGTTTTTAAGAAACCCTTTTTGGGTGTGTTTTTCATTTGGGGTTAAAAATTACTCTGGGTGACAGCCATGTGATATCAATTACTGAGGGTTCAAAAAGTGCAATGTGATGACATTTTTACAACACAGACCCCTGATAAGGCCTTACACAGTTTGTGTTGGTTTTGAGACTTATACTAAGCACTGTATCACAATGAGAGGACACACAGTTGAGATATCCACCATTACAAACTTACAATAGAACATATATTGGGCAGCCAATTTAGATGGCTTCAGGAAATGTATACCACGACTCAACAGTTCATATGACAAAGCAATGAAAAAAGACAAATAATCAATACACATTAGCAGAGTCCGCGAAAAGTGCTTTTAGTGTACAGGCCATTCGGGCAGGTAAACTTCAGAATCTACCTGCCCAAAACAGATTTTGTCTGCCTGAAATTTCAATACATAAACTCAACAGGTATGGAGTTAGTGTCTTCAGAAATATTAATTAACTACCATAGAGTGCAGTGGAGAAATTTTGAAAGATGGCCTTTGACAAATGTAAATCAGATTATCTTTATTTCTATGTGTTAATAATTGTTTACATAAGCTTAAACATATAAATTTTTGGATCGAAATTTCTCCCATGGCCTACTAACTCATTGCTGGAACTAATTAAATCTAGAATTAACCATTCAAAAATCTACATATTTTTTTGTTGCTATTATTTTTATTGGCCTATTGGACCAGGTAAGGAAAATGTTATGAAAGATTATATATTTTAGTTGGATTCATTAGAATTGATCCAAAACTATATCTGTACTACGATTCTGTAGTGTGTTGAATTAATCTGCCAGAAAACCCGTCAGGACCCCTGCTGTCTGATACAGGCCTCCAATTTATCTGGTTTAAAACTTAGCCTATCAAGCTGAAAATGCAAATCGTTAATTGCAATAACTGAGGTAGTGGCCCTCAATATGTTTGAATTGCAATCCAATTGACACATGAATAGAATAGAATAGAATAATATTTTATTAAAGTCTCACCTCAATATTTACATCAACATAATAAAACACATGTATATAAAAATATTGAGCCAGTCATATTGACTTACGAGAGGCTAGTTTATAGCATATCACAGAATAATTAAGTAGTAAAATCATACCTTTCAAAATCAACAGTTAAAAACAGATAAAATAATAAGTTAATATAAGTTAAAAGCACGTAAAAACCATTAAAACAATTATAATATTAATACATGAGGCATCTTCGTCTTCTAAGCATATCACATATGGCTTTGGCACATTCATACATAATCTCTGGTTGGCTCAAAACAAAAATCAGTTTCTCAATATCAGGTTTTAACATAAAATTAACATCATGGATACTTGCAGACTGAAAAAGTACTTGTCTTATGTCTGCATATTGTTCACATCGAATAACAAAATGTTCTTCTGTCTCTATTTCATTGGCTTCACAAAATACACAGGTCCTCGACTACATAAAGGCTTTATTGCCATCCTTAATGGCTTTTTTGATCAATGCTATTTTGCAATCTAGAGATCCCTGGCCATCTGATCTGTGCTTCCATTTTAATTTATGCACAAATCTGACCATCTCTTCCCTAGACTATTTTAATTTATGCAAGAACATGGCCATCCTAGCTCTGCTCCCATTTTAATGTATTCAAAGATCATTAATCAAATGACAAGATCCTTAATTAAAATGTATAAATTAACTGTGAATCAGTGAAGTGTAGAAATGGCGGGAATAACCGTTAATCTATGAATATTCTAGTAACGCCGTACTCATGTCACGTGATCTATGAATATTCTAGTAACGCTATGACGTGGTAGTAAAGAGAACAATAAGTCGAAGTCACATGACCTTTGCTGTCCAATAGTGAGAGTGTGAAGACTGTTAAAAAGCGGTCGTCTGTAACAAAGTGCAGGTGCTGCCACCCCTCTGTTTTATAGTATATAAAACCAAGAACTGTTCATGTTAACCACATTCACTCTGACTTGGTCTCGACTCTTCAAAGCTCGCTTCTCTTCACAGAAAAAAAAAGAAAATGGCTCTCGCAAGCGAAGCAACTACTTTTGCTGTTCCATCGCCTCCTGCCATAGCAGCCACTCATACGTTGAGTGAGAAAACCAAGACAGTGGCTCATCCTGGGGACAGATGGAAAGCTGGCTACGTCACCCTCTCCAGGGTAGCCAAGAACAAAACTGGGTGGAGGAACGTGCATGTGTCTAAGAGGTCGTTTGAAAAACTTTGTGAAAACTTTGAAGTTATAAAGGAGGCTTTGGCAAACAAGACTCACTATCACCTCATGTTGACCAAGAAACAACATATCCTAACGACGCGGTTTCAACCCGAAGGTAAACCCGCTCTACTTTACGTCAGTATTTTGCACCCTGTGCAGGATACCGAAGAGCTACGTCCACATGATGAAGTTAACCACGCCAAGACCATAAACTTGTCTGTCGAGGAATTCACCAAGTTTACTGAGCTACACCAACAACTCCTCGATGTTGTGAAGAGTAAGGTTGCCCCGACTGATAATGACGAGAGCCTGAACATAGACTGTTTCAGATGGACCTCTAAGGAGAATGGTCAACGTTCTAGCAAGATATTCCTTACGCGTCAGGAATGCAGCATAGATGCTACTCATCACTATTTTGAAATGAACAGGGATCATTTCCAAGGGCAACCTATGGAATATGATCACGAAAGTGCCTACAATTTTGACTCTGTTGAAATCCCTAGACCGGGAAAGCTTGAGGTGATTGAACACCTCGCGTACGCTATGGTCACCCAAAGTTTGAAGGCAAAAGGCATTGAAGTCGAGAAAAGTCCTCCTTCTGAAAAAGATGTGCTACAAGCTATTGAACATTTTGACCTTGTATTCTTCAAGGTTCTCGCCAGAAAAGTGTTAACAAAACTTTCTTACAAAAATCTATACCTCACTGGTGATTTCGTTGGCATATTTATGTATACTGTAGGATTGAGCAAGGCCCACCAATGTCTTGTTAAACACTCTCAGTCCTGCTCTGGTAAATTGTACACACGTTTGCTTGATCATTGTTTCGAAGTTGTTCACAAGGAAATGTCTAAAGAATGAATTGTATTTGTCAGATTGCAACATAATATGTGTCACAAATATACTTCAATAAAAAAATATATGTATATTACCTCATATACCTTGTTTTGTATTCTATTGTTTAATCAGAAGAGTAACAACAAAAGCAGTGTTTCTTTTTTCAAAACTCATTTTAATTCAACAAATAGTGGTGGCATGCATAGCCGTGAAACAAATACAATACAATACGATATATTTTTTTTATTCTTAAAGTCAAAGGTCGAACGCCCTAAAAAAGGCCCAAGCGTGCTGTTTGAAATAGAAAAAAAAACACATATTAAGCATCAGCATCCGTAGACATATATATTAACTTCAGGCTGACGGAATGATGAACAGTAGAAAGGGGTATGAGATTCTTTTGCGATACAAGAATAAGAAGAAGAAGAAGAAGAGCTCTTATTTGACAATGTGGTTTTAGGCTACACTAAGCTAACACATGTTGAATGAAGAAAAGGGGCATAGCATCATAGAAACACATAAGTGTTGCAGAGCCCCTTTTAGTCACGCCACATGTTATATTAAAAGTTGAGAAGAGCTAATACCCATAAGGAAGTGTGTCATATGTCCCAGCCACTAGTACTCTCTTGCTGTAAGTGACCCTCACCTTCTTCAACTCTTCACGACTGAACAGTCTGAACTTCTTTTTACATCGCCGTATTTTATCAAACCGAGTGACAATGTAATTGTCACACCCTTCCGGAGTAGGGTAAGAATCAGGGTCAGCAAAATATAGCACAAGTTCTTTCAACTTGGTAAAATTTACTCTCTGTGCATTGTCGTAATTCTGTGTGACACCCTTCAACTTTACCACTCTGTTACCACGTTTGTGGTGTATGCATAGGACTTGGGTCCGCTGCTCACAAACTTCTCAATGAATTCCCCCTCCTTTAACTCATTCGTCCAGTCACCCAGGTGTGCACCTATATGAGGTTTGTACTGTTCGTGACTGTTTTCATCATACTCATAGACAACCGAATCTGTGTCAAAGTACAGTACTCGTTCATTCAACCCTAGGAGCGTTTGATACAGTCGTCGTCTAGCGTTGGAAGTAAAAACGCAGCAATGAAAACATTTACGTGGGGCATCTCGGGTAAAAACCCTCTGATATACTCATACTGCAGGAAGCAGCGGTCTTCCGCCAGTACGTTTACTTCCTTCAAAAGCTTTGAAGGATCCGTTGTGATTTTAAAGAGTTCTGGAGCGTCAGTCACAAGTTTGTGTATGCTGTGAGTGTTACTCTCACCAAATTTTCCCCAGAAGCTATTTAAAAGGAGCTTGTTTGTAGCCCTCTTCCCCGAATTGTACTCTATGTTTTCGGGGTCCAGTACAACACCCTCTACCCTCTTGTATTCTCTGACATATTCAGCTTTTTCACTCATGGTCATGTTTGGTTGGCCAACCAACCAAGGCCTCCTGTTTACCCTTCAGGAAAGCATTCACGTACTCTGTGAACAGCCCCAAATCCCCTGCTGCTCTGTCATATTTGGAGGTCCGCTTGAAGTGGTAGACCTCATGGACCTTTACTATGCGATAGCCCACCTCCAAGGCATCTTCCAAGTCAATAGTTGTCCATGTGCCTACCAAGTCTCGCTTCTCATCAGAACAGGCACATTTACTCTTGTTCATGTAGAGGGCACATGTACGACAGAGAGGGAACAGCAATTCCCATTACAGCGGACGGGTAGACAGGGGTGGTAGAGGCCTCTAGGAGGCCTAACTCGACACTGTACAATACCAAAATATGAGGAAATGTCACAAGATTCTGGTGCAATGATCACCTCAGGTATGCCTACAGGGAAGACATCATTCTTCAAAACCATGGGGTACAGGGAGCAGATGTCTACGTAGCCGATCTTCCGGCCTTCTGTCGATTCCCCGTACAGTTTGACTGCATTCGTGCGACCCCCGTAGAAGGCGTCGCGAGGATCGAGCCTCTGCTGTAAGTCGAGCTCTTGGGCTAGCTGGAGGATGCGGGGGTCCTGAAGGAGCATGGCTTTGAATTCGCACTCCCAAATCACATGCACTTCCAGCTTGAGCTCTTGTTCTCAGGTATCGCAGTCGACTAGTAGTTCTTGTGTACAAAACCTCTAAGTCCTCCCCTGTGTGCGGGTGACGGAGGACTTCTCCTGTACTTTCTCTAGGATAACATTTCTGACATCCGTGGAAAATGCATCCCATGTATTCCCAGGCTGTCTCTCGACCAGTAGCCTCGTCATAATGGTACCCGTCCAGCTTGAGCCACGTACCTCCAGCTGAGGCCGAGTTCCTCACGCGGTGTTCTCCACCATTACGGGCATGTCTTATGGTTATACCATGTTTACGGGCCTCGTACTCCAGCCATATTATAGAAGTAAGGCTGTGATTGTCCTCCGCCGAGAACCCCGTGGACGGCATGCGAGCAAAGGGTGTCCTTACAAAAGTACGCTCCTTTACTGACACGGTCGCCTCATCCACTAGCCTCCCCTCAGAGTCATAAAGCCTGCGCTCACCATTCTTGCAGAACTCTACTAAAGTCCTCCCATCATCTAACTTCACCTCAAATTCCTCTGTTAGGAAAAGGAACCTAAAAGTCGCCATGCAAACGCTGGCCAGGGTGTTGTACTGGAGAGGATCTATCCCTATCCTCTTGAGCACTTTCCGCCCCCCTTTAACAGTGACCTCAGTCATCCTGCTTGTCATCCCCAAGAGCCAGCTGCGGAAGGCATTACAGCTCTCTTGGAGGATGTTGACATCATCCTCACAGTAACGGATGAGTTCCTCCTGAAATTGAAAAATTGTGTCCTTCTGTTGGTCATACCACGACAAGAACTCCTCGCGGGCCTTTGGCTTCATACGATCTGCTCTATAGTAATCAGGGTGAGGCATGGGACCCACATAGTCCCAGTTCTTCTTCTGGTTAAAGAACACTGGGAATGTGCCTTTACGAATGCCCTGAAGCCCGAACACCGCGGGCATTTGAGCTAGTGACATTGTGAGGAAATTTAAGGAGTCTATCACTCTGAATTTCCCAGTGTCCACAGCCATGACTTTGCTACCCCTGAATATGACATGGGGGTCCCGCGTCAGATTGTTGAGGATATATAACATCAAGAAATAGCAGTCATAGGCTTGCCCATTGTGAAATACCAGAGTATACCCCTCAAACATCTTGTCAAAGAAGAACGTGCAGAATCTGTAAGCCACATCTTCACCGAACAAAGTTACCCCCCTTTCACCACAGTCTGCTGAACTCATGCACACTTTGCGGTCCTTTGAACCCCTCCCATGCCTCCCAAGGGTTCCTCGACACTTTTCACAATCGCTTCCGCAATGTGAGCACCTAGGGTTCTCTCGATAACTCGAACCCTCACAGTGCTCACACTGCCAATGCGCAACAATCAAATTTGGTTCGTGAAATTCAGCCGTAGGGTCAGTTTCGAAGTCTGCAAACATGTACTTTGATGAAATAGTTTTAGGTTGTTTTTGCCGAATGTAACAATAATGTACACCAGAAACCTCTTGCTGACATACTTTACAAGTCCTGAACCCGCAATGGTGTTCCTTGGATGTGCTGTAGAAAGAGCCGCATTCTTTACAACGATGTGAGCTTGCACACACCCCATTGGTCACATGGCCTGTAAAGCAGACCTGTGAATTTATGAACCTGTTACACACCTGACAAGTCACCTTCTCCCCCTCTACTGGTAGACATTCATCCCTACCACAAGAACGGCATACATTTATGCAAGAGTGTTTCATCTTCTTATTGTAGCATTCCTTGCACTTATGGCAGAATGTCGCACCCCTGAATAGAGCAGACATATTCACTATTGCATGAAAGTGACCAGGTCCCTTGTCACCTTCAGCAGGTTTGGCATAGAACAAGAAGATCGTTCTCTGTCTCTCGTCACTGCCAACATATACTGGCCTAAAATCTGTTCCCGACTGGAAAACTATGACCTGAGCATTTGCCGCCCTCTCATAAGCCACAATATCGGTAAAGGACGGTGTGTAAGCTAGGGCAAACCCGCTGCTTCTTGGAGAACACAGGCTTCGCGGACCAGCACATCCCTATTCCTATTGTAAAGCTGGTCCAGGTGATTCTGACAAGCTCGTATAAGCTGGGGGTCGCCCGACTCCTCACTCTCCACTCTACGTAGCTTAGCTAGTGCCACAACCATCGACCTAGCCAGGCAAAGGTTATCCAGCGACTTAGTCTTTGATATGCCTTTGCAGTATCGCAGTGAGTCTCCCTCCCCGAAAATGTACTGTAGCCTGACACCAAACTTCCCTGCTCCGCGAGGATTTCTGATGACAGCCACCTGAATTTTCCAGAGGCTCATCCAGGAAAAGGTCCTCATCTGACTGAAGGACAGCCCTCAGGAAGTCTTCGACCAATCCCACATGTAGGTCTCTGAGGGGCATCAACCCAATACTACGAGGACAGTGAAAAGACTTGCTCGACAAATATAATCTGACCAGGTCGCTTTCGCTGTAGCACTCCTTAAGCTTCTCAATTATGCTATCTACCACATCTAGCAATTGTCCCACTACCTCTGCTAAAACCACATTGTTCCACTGGTTATTGAAGTTTACTCTATACACAATCTCTCTAACTAACCCCCCAGCAAAATTCTTCTCTCGTATATTGACATCAAGATTCTTGTAGAAGTCTACTTTATAGTTTCTCCCCTTAAAAAGCATGCGCTCATCAAATTCCCCCTCTTCATTTTCAGCATTAGGAGACAGTGGAGCTGGCCAAAACACTTCTTCTTCTTCTTCCACTAGGGAATCTTCCATACCCCCCTCATCACCAATTGCACCATCACCTTCACAATTTGAGTTATAAATTAATCTCATGATATCATCTAGTATTTCATCTTCTACTTCCGCATGCACCACCTTCCTTCCGCTCTCGCTCGTCTTCACTGCCGAAAGCACTCTTTTCTGCTCTCTGTTAAAAAAGAGAAAAAAGCATAGTAAAGTTGAAGGTGTTGTTCTCTATTACTTTTGCTACTTTTTCTTATTATGTTTTTTTCTGTTCCAACTACTCTACAACCCTCAACCCTTACCTAAGACTTAATTTTGTAATGACCGAACCTAGTTCATTGGGAAGCTTTGGTGTAGATGATGTCGCTGATTTTGGACGCCGTGTGTCTGAAGGCCCGGGTCTAGGGTTACCTAATAACTTAGGTCGACGGGGGTCGGAAGGCAATGATGAAGGTGCAGTTTTCTTGTCCGCAGTTACGACTGAAGTGTTGCTCCTCTTTTTCTTCAGTGTCAACCCTGTGCCTGATTTACCTTGTGTGTCCTTTTTCGCCTTCACCTCGTTTTCTACAAACCTGTTTTTGAATGAAAATAATCAGGAGGATGAGACTTGAGTACAGCTAACCATGAGAACAAGATATAAAAATTTAAATGATAACAAATACACAGAAGAAAGGTTCCTCTGGTATTGCTATGCTTACCTTTTTACCACACTGGCCTGCACTCTGTCGCTCTTCAACATGTCTTCGTCGGCCACCTTTGCTGCTTTCCTTTCTTCTTCCATTTTGGCTGCATTTTCAGCTCTGAGAAGGGGGAAAGAACAGCATCATTATCTCTCAGATACTAGGCTATTAAACACAGAAAACTAAATAAAGGTCTGGTTATTACAATTCTCTCTTTACCTCTGTGCTGCTTCCAGCATTGCCTCATTGGGGGAATTGCTCCACTGCGAAGTCTCAACATCACCCTGCTTGACCTCTGGAATTGAGACAATGACACCGTCTGTGGGATCCTCCATTTCTACCATATGGCACCTGAAAAGACAATGGTTAAACGAAATCGTTATTTCCTATAATACAAAAACAAACCCCTGATTGCACAGTAGAACAAAGATATATAAGGAAGTGTAACCCACCTTTCAATCTCATCCAACTCATCTACGAAGGGGCCCATAGACCCTGAGAAGTTGAGCATTTCATCAACTAGAGAATCAGCCTCACTCCTCACCCACAACCTCTCGGCTTGCAGGTGTGCTCTCCGGCTGCTGGCTCTGTGTAACAGTTGTCTCTCCACGGTTGCCCCTGCGGACTTGGAACTTGAAAGTTGTCTCTTGCTGAGTACCCGATGGTTGACTAGCCTGTGTGTCATAGTGTTCAACCACAACCAGGGAGGCATTAGGCTTCTCCCCTGTGGAAGTATTCTCTGTTGATGTTGGACAGGCGTGCTGTATATGAAGGAGGAACAACTGCAGCATGGAGTTTTGATGATGCTGCTGCGAATGGCAGACTTCTGTGGAGCTTTCCTATCACATGCTGGGTGTTGGCGAGGGAGTCTGGTCAACTTTGGCTGTGTGCATAGCCTGAGGGATGTCTGCTGCATTCCATTGCTCGAGCACGGGGGACTCTGTAACATTATTATTATAAATCCCCCGTTAGGGATTTAATTGGTTCGTTCATCTTTCCTCCTCTTCTTATTTTTCATCACCACTTTTGAGAGCTCATATTTCTGGAACTTTATGATTTCATATACATACCTATAAGCACTGCAAAGTACTGTAACATCCTGGAATTACAGAGCGTAATTACTAATACTCTGGAAATTACGTCCAAAATTCATAAAAAATTTGTGCAACGTTCTGGAATAACCGCAATACGAAATTACACCAAATTTTAACACAATAATCTCTAAAGATATACGCATGCGGAAAGGGGGCTTTTGGCACTATCTCTAAAAGTTTTTTATATATGAATTTTTCAAATAAGGGTAGTCCCAAAAATCACATTTCCAAAAATAGGAAGAAATGCTCCATCAAGCTGAAGCATGTAGTTACAGTCATACTATAGTGTAACAATCCACTTGAATTTCAACTTTCTAGCTTGTACGGTATCGCGCTATAGCACACACTGCTTTTTTCAAGCGCCGATAACTCGGCTTTAAGCTACAGAAAAATAAAAAACACCATCAGAAAGCTCTGTTTCTTAGCTTTCACATGGTATATAGCATTCTTTGTAGCGCCGTCCGTTAAAATCGCGGTAGACCCGAAAATTGTATCTCACTTATTTCCCCAAATGCTTCTGGAAATTTCTGGCCATATATTCAATTTCATAGCTTTATACTCATGGCTGCACATTTTCTTGTTGAAATAAATGCTGACCCATTACATTTCTGTGTGAATCATCGGATGGGGAAGGAAGAAGGGAAGGGGCATGGGGATAAAAGCAGGGTGATGAAGGTGGCAGAGAGGTGGGGAATTTATCTTTGTAATTGTGCACTTACAGTGTACTAGTTCTTATTATAATCATTTTTTTTTTGTTGAATAGAACACTGAGGAGAAAAATATTAAAAAGAGAGAGGTTTCTGTTCACTACCGCACATAGCGTTTTGCAGCCACCCAAGTTCGTCGCTCGCATCATCACTACCATTCTTTCTCTTCTTGTAGTTCTTTTTGGTTTCAATGATTTTGTAACTGAGTTGACGTAGACGCTTCTCAGCTAACTGTTATACAGAAAAGAGAGGGAAATATTTCATTAGTTTCCTGTTTGGAACAAGATACTTTTTCTTCAAGAAACCAAGATAATAAAATAAAGAAATAATAAAAATAACATCAAAAGTTGGCTTTAACTTGAACGCACCTCATCAAATTCATAGTCTGTCAAGTTGCCACCCTCTTCTTCTTCTTCTTCTTCGTCGCTTGACACATCTAAGACTACCCTCCTGCGCAGTCTGTCCGCACGTCTGAGCTTTGGTGAAGAGTTCTCTTCTACTTCCCTCATGGTTCTCTTGTGAGTACGGACAGGGCGCTGAAGAAGCACAGTGTGGGGGTAAGGTACAATACCCGGAGTCTGAGGCTCCAATTCCTTCGCGGACTCTGCTGAAGACGGATGCTGTACTCCCCCTACAGGAGCTTGACTGGGATTTGTCTGGCGTAGAAGGTCATTCCTGCAAAAGAAAAAAACAAAGCGTGCGGGTTTATTATCATTATTTTAGAAATGGATGTTGCACAAGACACGGAACCTTCTTCTTCTTCTTCTTCTCTTCCTCAAACCTAACCACTGATGACAGAAACCCCTTCTGTTTTGAATGTCCTACTGCCACAATGCTAGTAGGTCCTTCTATGTCAGGGAAGACAGTGCTAACTATGAACATACTCCGCAACTCTTCCCACATGTATGCCATTCCTCCTCAAAAGATTGTTTACTCTTATGGGGTTTACCAAAAAGTTTTTGGTCAGCTGGAAAACGAAATCCCCAATTTGACATTGCACAGACGAAGGTCTGCCGGACAAAGAGCTAGTGGAAAGCATAGGGTCAGAGGCCCCGGATCATCACACTCTCCTAGTGCTTGATGACCTCATGGACGAGATTAGCAAATCTGCTGAGATGTGTGCACTCTTCACACGCGAAGTACACCACCGGAGGATATCTGTTATCATGATCTCACAGAATATTTACCACCAGTCACGGTATTCGCGCACTATCAGCCTCAACAGTAGTTATCTTATTTTGATGAAGACCTGTCGTGACTTGCAACAGATACATCACCTCTCCAGACAAATGTTCCCCTCCACCCCCAAAAGACTCTTGGAGGCCTATGAGGATGCCACACGCACACCCCGAGGCTACCTTGTGGTGAACAACCTAACGAGCTCAGGAGATGATGACGTAAGACTCAGCTCCGGAATACTCCCGGGGGACACCCTAGTATTATACACAAGGAAGTGAAGACACTTGGCTGATTAGTCACGTTGCCGATGTCGTAGAGTGTAGACGTGTATTACTCCTCAAGACAGAGCATGTCAGCTCGTGTGAAGAAAAGTTACCCTCTTGCAAAACTTGGTTGTTGAGACTTTTCAAGTATCTCAATCCCTTGCACGTAAATTGTTAGGCGAGGTGAATGGAGACCAGGCATTGGCTATAATTGAATTGATTCTCAATGTGTTAAGGGGACACCTTGTAATACCGGAGCGTGTCAGACGCGAACTGAGGACAAGCAGGGTCATTCTTCGCCGACTGTCTCGCATTAGAACAGGTCTTCAAGCAAGAGAGGGTATCTACAGACACTACAAAGTGGTAATAAGCTTCCTGAGTTTGTGTCTTGGAGAGTTAAAGCGTCTAGCAGGGGGAATCGAACACAGGATCAGCGACACGTCAGACCTAACAGAAGAAACTGGAGGATACGACAGTGGGAGTTCTTACAGCGAAAGCGACAGCAGCGACAGCAGTAGCAGCAGCAGCAGCAGCAGCAGCCAGCAGCAGCAGCAGCAGCAGCAGTAGTAGTGAGTCAGACGGCGAAAGTCAGAGTTCAACTTTGAGCTGGAAGAGTGAGAGCTCAAGTGAGAGTGAAAGTGAGGACACTCATTTCTCAAAATCATCATCATTTTGTGACAGTGAGAATAGCCTGGAAGGAGGAGAAGGTGAAGTATTGAACCTGCCAGAGAGGAAAGTTGAAAGTGACGTGATTAAAAAAAAAAAAAAAAAAAAAAAAATGACATCCTCTATGAAGTTCAACCGGAAAGTCTATGTTGTGCAGAAGGAGAAATATCTCAACATGCTGCAAGATCTAAAGTTGCGGGCGGAAGTTGCGGGCGGAGTCCCGCAACTTCCACCCACTCAGCCTTCCAAGTCGAACAGAGGAACCTACTCCCAATCCTTGCGAGAAGCATGAGTGAAGTGACCGGGGCGCCAGACACCCATCCCCCTGAAAGTGGAGGAACTGATGTCGAGCAAAAATCTAAGGGGACAGCGGGTGACAACACTGATGAAGTCGAGCCTATCTCTGGTGCTTTGGGAATGATGATGTGAGTAAGAAGAATCTGACAAAAGTTCAGTCCCTACTGGCACCCTATAAGGGAGGTAAAGGAGGGAGTAAAAACTTTACTGCCGCGCTTCTGCACACGCAATCTACACGTTACCCTCTTCCCCGAGACTATAAGACTTTCTACTCCATCTTACTGGAAAAAAACATCCCTCTGGAGTTGATAGGTAACAAGAGATTGAGAAGGGTTCTTCACTATCTGAAGAACTTGAGGGGGGACGAGAAGGAGATTGGGAAGAAGAAGAAGAAGAAGAGGCAGGAGAGGGGGAACAGTGACTCAGAGTCCTCAAAAGGGCGCACTTCTAGCATAGGTAAAGCAAGAGGGAAAATTGCCTCCATATCCCCTAATATTAAAGGCAGCGTCAAGTCGGTGAAGAGGAGTCAAAAGATATTACCATTGCAGAGTAAACGTAGAGGGAAGCAGACTTCAAAAGGAGGCAGGCTTTGGGTGAAATTGTAGAAAGAAATAGCTCAGCAGAAAGAGACATGACCTCCCTCTCATGAACTCCTGCATCGCTGACACACCACCGCTGTGCTTTGACGCACCAACACCGCGTCTCAGCGAACCAGCACCGTGCGTCGGAGCGCCGACACCGTGCGTCGGAGCGCCGACACCGTGCGTCGGACAAACTTCTGACACGGCTTGAAGATAGGGAAAAGTGTCGTTGAACTTCGAACAAGCGTTGTCGGAGCGTCGAAGCAGCTCGTTGCATTTTAGCAGAGGTGTGCTGAGTCACCAACATTCCCACGTCGACGTATTGAAGGCACGTCTACGGACCACCGTGCTATGGCTTTGCCTCGCAATGTAGACAAATACCTCACTAAAAGGTTCTATGATGAAAAGCTGCCTGGGAGCTTCACAAGTGTTTCAAAACTCCATAGTGTAATTAGAAAAGAAGGGAGGTACCGAATCCCCTTGGAACGAGTGAAAGAATGGGCAAAAGGTCAGGACATCTTGACACTCCACAAAACCGTGAGAGAAAGACAACCCGCCTACAGACGAATCATAACACATGGCCCCGGGCACCTGTGGGACTGTGATCTCTTGGTGTTGAATGGGAGGAGATTCACTGCCAGCAATTCTGGTAAAGCCTACATACTCATAACAGTGGACGTTTCTCCAGATTCTGTAGAGCCGAGGCTGTGAAAAACAAAGGGGCCCGTGAAATGGTCGCAGCCTTCACAAGGATCCTCTCACGCACAAGGGACCAGCCCGGTTCTTGAGGAGCGATCACGGAACCGAGTTCTCTAATGAAGCAGTGCAACGGCTGCTCAAAGAGAAAGGTATCAAGCATTATTTTGCCAACACGGAAACCAAGGCCAACTATGCAGAAATTCTAATTAGGACCATAAAAAAGAAACTGTTTCAATTCTTCCAAAGGACCAATTCCTACGCGTATGAAAACGATTTGCAGGATATAATCAAATCATATAACAACACAATTCACTCTTCAATAGGCGTGGCTCCGAGTGAGGTGAGTGAGGAGAACCGTCAGTCCGTATGGGATTACCAGTATGTCACCAACTTTCTAGCTACAAGAAGGTTTTGAAAAGGGCTCTGAAGGCGGCCTCGAAACGACGCCCGAAAAGACCTCGGTTCAGATATGATGTTGGGCAAACTGTGAGAGTGGCTTATTTCAAACGCAGGCCTTTTGACAGAGCTTATGACGAGCAGTTCAGCGGAGAGGTCTTCAGTGAGGGCGGCGAGAAGAGAAGAGGAGGGTATACCATTGTACTACCTCACAGACTACGGGGGACAGAAAGTGCAAGGACAGTTTTATGAAGGAGAAATCACAGCTGTCAGATACGATCCCGATGCATTGTTTAAGATTGAAAAAGTCCTAAAGACTCGCATGCGTAATGGAGTTGAAGAAAAACTTGTAAAATACCAAAGCTGGCCCTCTCGTTACAACGAGTGGCTGGAGTCGAAGTCCATTGTGAACATCACTGGGAGGAAGAAAAAGAAAACGAAACCAAGAAAGAGACGATAAAAAAAAAATATGCTACTCTGTGTGTCAAGCAGTCCTGCAGCTGGTGGCAGACAAAATAACTGCCCAGGGAGTTTCACATGCTCCCTCCCTGAGCACTACAGCCTGGACACCGGGAGGAGGGGTTTCTGGAGTCTGGGGTTGAAGGAGATTTACGTACCAGCACTGAGGACAGGACGTAAGTGGGACCCTATATGTGTGTGTTGCTCAGTCTGCGAGACCTCCTGTCTTGGGGAGATGTACAAACCCATTGTGGCCACGCTTAGTGCTGGTGAGCTTAAGAGGAACAGTTTTGTACGTTTCGAGTCAGTCTACTACGTTCCTCTGAGGGTGAACAGTCTGAGCGAGCTGAGCGTGGAACTTTGCTCCAAAGGAGGAGAAACCCTGGAAGAGTTGAACACCCTGGACAACGTCACCCACATAACCAGCTGCACGTTTGCATTGAAATGGAAGGCCAATTCAAGTCCGTGGAAGCCGTAAACCCAGAGCATGGGTTGAGCATTTTAAAAGCACCGTGGGGAAACCATCGGCATGGGGGAAGGCACCTAAATTGGTGTTGTTGAAAAAGAACAGTTCTGGTCAAAACGGTTCAGCCACATCTAAGGACCTCCCGCTCAATGTGGTTTCACCCGTGGAGCAGTATGCCAACATGGCTCAGGCCGAGGTGGACAAAACCACGCCTAAGTACACGGTCCCTTCAGTCGGCTCAAAATCTTCACGGAGTGAGGGCGGATCCAAGAGGAGGAAGAGGAAGAAGAAGGGTAGTTCTTAAATAAATCCAGCTCTAAAGGCAGTGGTGGGAAAAGCAAAAGGCGCAAGACTCAGGGGGATATTTTCAACTAACCATGGCAACCGGAGAGAAAGTATTGAAGGCCACAGATTGGCTTATGACAATTCTCTAGACATCTTTGAAGTACCTGCATGCAACCTGGGGGTTTCTGGCGTGAAGTATATTTCTCACAGACCGATAAACCAGTTCTCTACTGAAGGCAATGTGAAATTCCGTGTTCCGGGCACCGGATCTGCTTACTTGGACCTTCAGGAAATATATGTCAAGACTACTGTGAGAATCATGAAGGGGAATGGTGAACCTATACCAAGAGACCCCTACAACACTCCCCCAGATTATCACCCGATGCCGATGAAGACACTGACGTGGACGGCAACGAGGACCCTGGGGAATGGGGAGTAGGGCCTGTGAACAACTTGGCGAGCTCATTTGTGGTACCAGGCCGAGGTCCGCCTTAACGACTGTGTCGTGTTGGGCGGAAGAAGAACAGGGTACGCTTACTCGGCAATGCTAAACACCTTGCTGGACGAAAACTCACTCACAGATGGGGAGTTGGAGTGCGCCATGTTCGACAAGGACACTGCACCGTACGCCTACGACGTGCAGCTGAATGGAGGTGGCAATGATGGTTATGCACGGAGGGCTGAGAGGATGAAAGAAAGCAGACCTGTGGAGCTGCTGGCCAGGTTGGACGCCGATGTTTTCAAGGTGCAAAAATATTTAATCAATGGCGTGACCTTGGACATTAACCTGACCCCCACCTCCTCCGAGTTCAGACTGATGTCTGGGAACACGACGTTCACAGACTATGTTTTGGAAATTCTAGACATCTCTTTGGAAGTGAAGCAGATAATTCCAAGTCCGCAAGTTCTCGTGGCTCACCAGGAGATAATGCGTGAAGGTCTGTCTAGGGCGAGATATTTCTATCTCAAGGAGGACATGAGGAAGTTCGTTTTACCAAAGGGGACCGCCTCTCGTACTATTCGGAAGATTCTTATAACGGAAAAGTACCGAGCACCATGGCAATAACCTTTGTCTCTGGCGAGAGTATGAATGGAAAATTATCAAAAAACCCCTTCTACCTACATCACTTTGATATCACCCACATAAATGTGAGCGTATCTGGGAACCCTACACCTAGGGGGCCCCTATCGCTTAACTTTAAGGAGGGGAAATACCTGCAGTGCTACAGTGATCTTTATGGAGGCAAGAGCAGAGGACCTAGCAACAACCAGAGGATCACTCTGAAAGAATTTGGGCAAGGATATGCAATTTTTGTCATAAACCTGAACCCCCAGAACCGTGACACCTACTTCCTGCAAGCAGGGACGGTTCAGTTCGCATCGAATTGAAATTCGCCCGTGAACTGCCTGAGAGCATTGTCATGCTCACGAGAGTCAGCTACCCAGCAATGTACGAGTTGGACTACGAAAGGAATGTGTATCTATCATGAATACTGAGCAGATTTACGAACTTCTCTGGCAGGACAAACATTCTTCAAACTATGTGCTGGCTGTTGCACCCAGCAAAGTGCTACGTTACATCCAACATGATGACAGAGAGGCCTGCTACATTATAAACGTGCCTATACATAGAAAGTATACAGGGACTGCTACTACTAATTCTACTACTACTACTACTGCTGGTCACTTACCCAAACGTGGAGGCGACAGGAGGAAACGAAGTAGCCTGAGGGAAAGCGCCACGAAGAGTCTGGAGAGCCTGGAGTGCCTGGATAGCCTGCCATGCATGGAGACTCTGTTCGGAGAGGGAAACAGCATCCACAAGCCGTTGAGGGCGAGGGTGGGGTTCATCGTCGGAGGCAAAGTCAGCTGGGGGACGTATGGCCATGCAGACAATCCTGGAGGTGGAGCAGGGAAGCCCCTAGCAAAACCTTGGGCGAGAGTGGAGTTGACAAAGTTGGCCATTGGGTTGTTCTGGTTATGGTTCATGGTAGAGCTGAGATTTTCGACAGTCTGGGGACTTTGAAGGATGTGACCTATGGAGAAGACATGGAGAACTTTACTAATAAATACCAATGCGTAAATGTGAATGATGATTTGCTGGACACTAAAAACTGTGCTTATTTTTCATTGCTATTTGTGTACTACAAAAGTCGGGGGCACCCCACTGCTGATGTGGTAAAGATTCTCAAGGAATGGGGGGAGCATGTTGAAGACGAATGTAAGAGGATTTTTTCTTTGGAGAAATCAAAAAAAGTTAAATTAAAAAGCTGGTGAATTGGGTTTGTGGTGTAGAGGCATTTCAGTTTAGTTAGTTAGTTATGGGCAAACATCCTCACTTGGAATGTGTGTAAATTGTATTGCTACATTCAGGGTGATGTTGAAGTCAACACTGTGTAGTGATGTTTTTCCAAAAGAAAATTTCATTATCATGCAGTATGCTTTCAACTATCCTCTTAAAGGTTGTAAAATCTTTTTATACTTATATCACTGGTGACAGTGTTTTTCACTATATGTAGTGAGGTAGAGAAAGTTCAGTTTAGTAAGTTAGTTAGTTATGGGTAAACATCCTCACTTCGATTGTGTGTAAAAAAAAAAAATTGTATTGTAACATTCAGTGGGCTGCTGAAGCCAACACTATGTAATCATGTTTTTTCAAGAGACATTTCATTATCATGCTGTATTCTTTCACCTAACCTCTTAAAGGATGTAAAAATGTAATAATGGCGTGGCATTGTGCTATAATAACGTTTTGATGTGAATAAAACTTTCATTTGTTGGTCTAAACGTGAATTTCTGTGTTGAGTTGTATCTTACCAGCAAAATAGCTGTGTCCTTAGCCATGGCCTGATAATAACCCAGAGTTCCTCCCATCAAGATGGGGAAAAATCTTGTAAAACGAGGCTTTTGGGGCTGAACCGGTAAGCAGCATTGCAGGTTTTGGTCCTTTTCAAAAATCGGTTTTACAATCGATGAAAAAAGCCTTGAATTTTGAACTCAATACAAAGAGAGGACCCCCCAGTAATAAACTGGCCCCAGTTATTTTCTGTTCTTGGAATAGCGAGGTTGCATGCTTGTAATTCCTTCTTTACCACAATGGCCTCTGCGCGTGGAGGAGCGCCGTTAAAATGTCAAGCCAGAATAGACCTGTGATTTCTAATATTATATAAACCAGACAAAAAAAAAAAAGGCTTTGTAGTTATGTGACATTCACCAATGAGTCTTGTGGCTAAGGTGTGGAGTGAATTAACAGCGTATTTCAACGATATGCGCCTCTGGCGTACTTCTCAGCTCTAATCATGAGGTGAAATAACATGAATTGGGATTTATGGTGCAGTGCTCAGAGAAATCACCAAAACAACGTTGCCAATGCCTAAAGTATATGGGAGGACGTCGAAGTAACCAACAAAGTCTAAAATATTTACATAATTACGTTTCCTGCCAAAAATTCGATTCCTATATTGACCTCCTCTATTTAGAAGGGGACCGCAGATTTTGCGAGGGCCTAATCTTTCAATTCTATCACCAAAACCATGTCGTCATGGTGTATGGCAGCCTTTCTGGACTCTATCTAACGAAAAATGCAATAAAGCATGGCCTAATTTGATTAATAGCTCGAAATTCGATGCATCATCAAGCAGAAGCTTTTCCATGTGACTAATAAACAAAATGGCCGACCACGTGCTTGCATGATACATCACCAAAATGGTGTCGCAGGGGTACAGGGGTGGTCCTGGTACACTCTAGGACACGTTGGACTTGAAAATGTTCACAACTTTTGCTTCATGTGGAAAAATTCGTTGCCTCAATAATTGTTAGTCTGCGCTTTGGTGGCCATTTTTGGTTATCTCTCCCCTTGTTTGGAATGGCGAAATTTAGCAGGTTAATCAACCTTAGGGACTGAAGGACGTGTGGTCTAACGAAATTCATACCAGATTAAACAAAAATTCCAACCCTACTCTCAATCTTGGTCGACTCATCTTGCCCCTGCAACCTAAAATCAATTCAACCTAATGGTGGCATAGGGCATCACCAGAATGGTGTCGCTACCACCTGTTCTTGTACTCTTGCTGCCAGGCTAACGAAATTCAATGTAAAAGTGTAGACTATTTCACACAATTTCCATAATTTACCTTCTATTGCTAGGGAGGTTGAGCAGAGCACTGCATGCAGGAGTCTTACACATTGCGGGGCTCATTTTGAGAAATGCAGTAGCATAAACAGTCAACTAATCTGACTACTCGATGGACAAAGCAGTAGTCTAACGAAATATGATGCAAAAGTCGAAAATATGTCACAGACAAGAGAGGAATTGCTTTTCTTTATGGACCTGAATATGAAAACACGCACCTGCTGTGCAGTTGGGCCTTCGAGGTTAATTCAGAGAAAGGAAATTAACTGCCCCACAAACGTCTATGAGAAGGCACACAGAGTACAGCCAGCATAATATTCAAATAGATCTCCTTTTACCACAAACGACTTGTAGAATAACAATCTTAAACAAGAGATTTTGAAAAGAAAGTAACTTACCTGACTTTCTCTTTCTCAGAGGGAAGACCGGTTGTCTTGAAGAGTAGTTTCTTGAAGAGGCTTCTTGAAGCAGGAGTAACTGGCAGGTTACTTTCTGGTGATCTAGATGCAGTGTGGGTGCTAATTTCTACATCTGAGTTTTTATACTCAATGCCCTGTCACGTGGGTATAATGAGCATCAGTGCGTGTTTTTGGTAGCATCTTTGATCTCCTGCTGTGATCACGGAGCATAGATCTCCACACTTGAATGCACCCAAAATTGATTCTAAATGATCTAGAGAAGGGCTCTAATCGATACCAGTACAAAAAGGTCTACTGTGAAAAAGCTAGAAGAGTAAACAGAATAAAGTGACACAGCGTTGTTTGACTACATTATATGATCTAACTCTGCCAAAAGGTCAGCCCAAGCTTTGTCATTAGCAGGCGTCACCAAACATGTGGGCTAAACGTGCGTTTCTGTGGTGGCCATGGGAAAAAAAACCTAATAATAATAATAATAATAATATTGGATTCCCAAGACAAATTCTTCTCACTTGGTAACTATTCAACATTATTTTCCTCTTGGTCTTTTCTCTTTCCAAGCAAACCAGCATTCTACAAGGAAATGCTCGCATTTGCATTCATTTCAGCGCAATCTAACATAATGCTTGATGATAAATACAGGAGGTAAAGTCGAACCATTTTGAGTCTCAGTTAGATCAATTCTGGCAAAATACCGGGACGTAAAGCCAGTCCCTTTGAGACTGGTCGACCAAAGATAAATTGTTGACTTGAAAATGATCATCCTCAATGCAAGTCTAACTAACATTATAGTTGAAATACAGGACGTGAAAACCAAACCCCTTTGAGTCTCAGTGCGATAAATTCTGGACTTGAAAGAGTCTTTTAAAAGTTCACAAACTGAGAATAATACAGTCTGTGAAAAGAGCAATCAAACTCCATTGGTAATAAAATAAAACTCTCTCTCTCTGTTTCAATTCTCAGTCAGAACTAGGTACTCTTTTCAAAACAGTTTTTTCCTCCAATTCACACATATATAGATATAAAGGATAAATACAGGACGTAAAGCAGGCTTTCAAGTCCACTCCACCACTATAACCTAATCTCTGCTCTTAATTGATTTAATAAGTTTTTCTTTCTCACTGTAAGTCATATTTACTTCTGAGAAAACTAAAGTGTTTTGTTTTGCAAGTCTGTTTCCTTGAATTTCTCTCTTATGGTTAGTTTTGGAGAAAATAAACAATTTGCTGAATGCTGAATGCTGATAAAATATTGGCAAAACAGGCAAATATAACTTTCACTTTAACTTGATCCAAGCAAGCGCGTGTCTGCTATTGAGCGTCTTGTTACGTAACATTAGCTTCTAGGGAGCGCTCTAGCTTTGGGAGACAAAAGGAGGGTGGAGCAAAGACAAAAGGGGTGCACTGCCAGTGCATTTTCGATTATGTAACCCCACATGTTCCTGAAGTGGGATCGAACTTGTAGAGTGACATTTCACTGCCAACTGTCATTCTGAAAGCACATACATACATACAGCAGCAGGATTATTTACAGAGTTTTATTAAGTTGACTGTGACTTGCTGAGTGAAATGATCACAATGGATCTCAGGGTGATTATTGTGCTAGCCCTGGTGGCCCCCTGTTATTCTTGGATTTGTGGAAACCGGAATCAGTGTGTTTTGCTCCAGCAATGGAATGGTCAGTTGTGACCAGATTTCCGTCAGCCCCCTGTTTCCAGAACGCAGTCGCAATTCCAGAGGACTTGTTCTACGTGTTGCTGATCCCAAGACCTTCGACCTCAACAGTTTGGACCTCACTCATGGCTTCGAATTCGTTTCTTTGACCGGTGCCGATCATGACCTGTGTGCTAGAGTAGCTGCTGGATTCCCCTGGGTCACGTGCAAGTATGATGAGGTCACTTCGACCAGCTATGTTGGACCTAACTGTGACTTTTTTGGCCGCATTTACACTTCCTTGAGAGCCCAGGAAATGAGCGAAGACTACGAACAACAAACGTCAGATGACCCAGGGACCACAAGGCGTCAATCAGAGAGGCAACTCTTCTCCTCAAGGGTGACCACGGCCAGTCGAATGGACTCTTACACCATGGGGACCCCCGTCAGACAGATGACCTATTGGACTGTCAAGAACTTTGGATTCTGGGGCACCGTCTTTGCTGGGATATCTGCTGGCCTGCTCTTTGCGGTAACTATCCTCCTTATTCTGAACAGAAAATGTCGTGGGGCAGAAGAGGACCCAGCCTGCGTTGTGTCAGCCTGCAAAGCCTGCTGCAAATGCTTTTGTGTTGACCCAGCGCGCAAACTTGGTCGATGTCTAGGACTGTCACCCAAGAAGGGCCGAGCTCAGTACAGAGGCGGGTCAATCTGTAGCCTGGAGTCACAGGAAGAATATTCAAGAATATAATTCAAGAGGTAAATTGTACTTTTTACCTGCTCTTAACAGTAACCTTACATAGTTTTTTAATTGATCTAAGCATAGGGTGCTTTTGCTGATGATTTTCTGTTAACACTTGAATGTTTGGTTTTTGTTTTAAAAAGTTACTGACAAATGTCTTTCATTCTTATCATTTCAGATCTTCTGGAGAATTGCTGGATTGAATTGTGCCGACTTCAGGGCCTTGCTGGAAGCAATGCCTCATCCTTGGCTTATGATGCCCCCGGCCTTTGGACTTATACCCCGGTCAACGCTATGCACAACTTCATGCCCCTACATGCCAACATGTTCCCCGAGGACATTGGAGCCTTCTTCCCGCCACGCGCACCTGCCAGAGAGGCTGCCCCCGCCGGTGCCCCTGTCGCTGAACGCCCCCGTGCTCCCATGTTCCCCGAGGACATTGGCCCCGTCTTCCGCCCACGCGCGCCTGCCAGAGAGGCTACCCCCGAACGCCCCCCTGCAGCTGAACGCCCCCGTGCTCGTCAAGTTAGGCCCCGAGGTAATGGCCTTTTGCGTGACATGGACGTCGACAACATCATCCAGGGTCAAGGACGTTTAAGACCAAGACGCTGAAGAGCTTTTTTATAATGACTCTTTAACCTGGAGCTTTTTTTAAAAGCTGAACATCCTTTTCAAAGACTCTAGATTAGTAACTAGTGGGCTGTGAACTCTGAATGCTGAACTTTTTATTTGAAATGACTTGAAATGACTTTTGCATGAACTTTTTGAATGGTTGATCTAAATTTGTTGAACTTCTTGAATGTGTGACTTTGTGCCATCATTTTTGAATGCCTGATTGAATGTGAATTAGCTTTTGTTTGAACTTCTTGCATGTATGACTGTTTAGCCTGGTGCTTTTTTTAAAAGCTGAACATCCAACTTCTTGCGTGTATGGTTGTTTAGGCTGGTGCTTCTTTCAAAAAGCTGAGCAACCTGATCAAAGACTCTAGATTAGTAGTAGTCCGACAAAGGCTGACTATTTCGGTCTAGATTAGTAGTAGTAGTGACTGTGAACTCTGAATGGATAACTTCCTAAAACTTTGGTGAACTTTTTTATTTGAAATGCCTGAAATGACTTAGCAGGAACTTTTTGAATGTCTGATCGAACTTTGTTGAACTATTTGCTATGTGACTGTTTAACCTGGAGCTTTTTTAAAAGCTGAACATCCTTATCAAAGACTCTAGATTAGTAGTGGGTGAAAGGGTAACTTCCTAAAACTTTTTGCTAAACTTGAAATGTCTGAAATGACTTTGCAGGTACTTTTTGAATGTCTGACACGACTTTGTTGAACTACGTGTAAATATTTTGAACATTAAACATTCAATCTGTTGGAAACTCTTGTGTTTGTTTCATTTCATATTAAGCGGTATTTGTGCCAATGAATACCAGCTTCCACAGAGCACCAATCTGGCAATGACAGAGTGTTTTATCTTTTGCCAAATTTAAAGGGCAGCGGGCATTGAGTAGCAATGACCTTAGAGAATAGAACTGGCAACTTCACAATATAGCAGCAGTCAGTTTTTAAGTTTGTTGGAGTAAATGAGCGGAAACAAGGCAACTTTTTAAGTTTTAAAAATAGACTTTAATTTTTGACAATTAGCAAGTTTTCAAACAGCATTATACAATAATGTCAAATATAACAGCACATCAATAAATTCATTTCAATTGAAGTCATCGAAATAGCACCCCACAAATTTCACAAAAAGGGCATCCAGAAAGCAAGTTTGCAGATGCTCCTTCTCATTTTCACAAGTGTCAAAAAAGAAACTGTACATGGCAGCACAGAAGGGGGAAGTGCCCGATGTTGATGTCAGGAAAAAAGCCAGCATATCATCTGAGGGCGTATTTAGAGAATAGTCTAAGTTTTCTAGCATCTCTCGCAGGAGATGCTCAAGGAGGCGCCAATTGTGGATAGCAAATTGACGGACCCTCAGTCCAGTGTCGAAGTTGTATTCTTGGGGGTTGTTTTCAGCATATTTCCTGGTCATTTTGATATAGAATCTTTTGGAGACGGCAAAACAGAGATCATATGGTGTGGGACGCTCCAGCCTCAGCTCCATCAGGGTGTGAGTCGGGGGGAGAGGGGGTGCAGGTGGGAGGGAATAATCGATGTTGATGTCATCCAGCAGATTGTTCGATAGGGAGGGGGGCGAGGGTGCTTCAGAATGGGGGGTCGAACTGCGCACGGCCATGGGATCAAAGGTGGAGTTCATATCTGTGGGGTCGAGGGTAGTACTCATGCTGTCCACCAGGACTGAGGAGCATTCTTGGGTTTCGTCTGCCTGCAGAATGACATCAATGGGGTCTTCTTCTTCTTCTTCTTCTTCGGTAGCATCTCGAAAAGCTGCAGAGGACTGGCTGGACATCTGGGGGAAGTGATCCAGCTGAACAACGTCGTAGTTATCTTCGTCGATCACAATGGCCAATACCAGATTATTCAAGATAATGTCAGGGTCTCTGCTGGCTTCTTCCATCGTGGAGAAGTATTGGCACATGCCAGTGTTCAGACATTGTCTCCTGTAGAGAGGGAGAGTGTAAGACTCCTGCTGGGGGAGAACACGGCGGCTGCACATTTCTATCAGTCTGGGCAGGTTATGTAGCAGCAAATCGTACTGCATTGCAGAAAGTGGAGTGGAGAATTTCACTGGGGTAGAGTAGTTATGAGGAACGTCATACATCTGCCTGGTTTCAGTGATAACAGTCTCCCACACACCCTGATAAGTACAACGTCTGGACAACTCTATGAGAGGAGAGACTGTGCTTCTGAAGGTGGAGAATAGGTCTATCTTCTCTCTATTTCGTCTCATCTGGTGCAGAAGTGATGGGAGGTCCTCACCTAGGACTATTGATGAGTCGGTGTAGCCTGCCACTTGGTGCTCAATCCTCAAATAGTGTTTGTCTATTGAAGAGCCCAGGAGTAGATCGAACTGTAGCTGACTGGGTCCATTTCTGGCCGAAAATGATGTCTGGATGTACATGTTGCGGTCAGTGAAGCTTGCCATGGTGAATTGTTGGAGATTCCTGGATACTCTGAGAGTGAGTGAGCAGACATCTCAAGTTCCATTTTATTAACCTCCAGTGTCTAAAACAGTAGGTGGGAGGGGGGCAGTGAGTCACGTGGGTGCGGTCATGCGTGCCATACCACTGCCAGTTCTCAAGCTACATGCGACTGCTTCAGTTGATTGTTGAATTCTCTTTACCCTTATTGTTGCTGATCCGATCAGAATGATCCAGGGCGGGGCTGGGCAACAAGATACCCAGACTACTGGATAGGAGGGCTGTCCACAGGTTAGAGTTTGGATGTCCCATTGCAAGGCAAGTAACGCAGGAAATTATTACAAAATATAACATAATTATTTGCCCAAAATATTTGATTTCTGTCCTTGGGGCCTCATATCCAAACAGGTACCACACACTAGCGTTGTCGACAGTGTCGCTGGCATCATTTGCTTCTTCTAAATCCTGTTCCTGGAATGTTGCCTCACTATTTTGCTCCCTTTCAAGATTGACAGCTGTGTCCTGCAGGGGGGACGCTGCTGTCCTGCATAAAAGTGACGTCTGAGGTGGTCATGCTGATCTGTACTGATGAGCGGTAGAGTAGGAACTGATCTGCTCGCTATGAGTGCAGCAGTATTAAAAGTCAACTTTTGAGACTTCTTATTCTTTACAAAGAAAGAGACAAAATGTTCTTCCCTATCAGCGTGCCTCGGCGGTCCAACATCGGCCCGAAGCTGGTCCGATGCTACTGACATCGGACTGACGCTGGGCTGACGTTGGACCACCCAGGCATGCTGACAGGGTTAATATTGTCAATAAGTGGACAGAAGGAGAAACAAAATGTTCTAAATAGACATTCGCTCTAATTTGCTGGTTATTTTGGCTTCCTCCAGTTTCAATTTCTTTTCTCATCTAACAACAGAGTCCTGAGGTGCTAATGTTACTGAACAGTGCTAATAACTAGCAAATGGTGGCAGTGGTGAGAGCACCTGCTGAGCACAACAACCTTGGTAATGTTGAGAGGGGGTGTGAATCAATTAAGCAGAATGGAGGTACACAGAGGAGGACTTTTTTTGCTCCCCTCCTATGGATGGAGTGATTCTTAATAGGGAATGCCAGCAGGGGAGTTACACTAAAAATTGGCTTGCCCACATGCTTGTATGGCATTGAATTGTGAGGGACTTTAAAGAGCTTTGGATTTTTTTCTTGACATGCCCTGAGTACATATATTGTGTCAACTTCAGCTTCCTAGATTTTGAAATTATTCAGATAAAAAAGGGGACATAGCTACATTTGCTTAAGGAAGACTTAGAGAAGAACAAAATAGAAAAAATACACCAGATTAGAATATAATTGACTTACCCACATGCTTGTATGGAATTGAATTGTGAGGGACTTTAAAAAGCTTTGGAAAAAAGCCAAATAGCTACCTTTGCTTAAGGAAGGATAAGAGAACAACAAAATATAAAAAAAATACACTAGATTAGAATATAATACCTCTATCTGAAACATTGGGAAGGAACTTTTGGGAGTGCTTCATATACAAATTAACCTACACTGCCAGCTCCATTTTATGAGGTATGTTAAAGAATAGAAGGCTGTCACAGTTACCAATTGATCTTCTTGACTGTCTTTTCATGGTGCAGGAGATAGAGTTAATCAAAGTGACTTATGTTAATTTAAACACTTTAATCAAGGATCATGTCATTGATTAATGATCTTTGAATACATTAAAATGGGAGCAGAGCTAGGATGGCCATGTTCTTGCATAAATTAAAATGGTCTAGGGATCAGATGGTCAGACTTGGGCACAGATCAGATGGCCAGGGATCTCTAGATTGCAAAATAGCATTGATCAAAAAAGCCATTAAGGATGGCAATAAAGCCTTTATGTAGTAGTTCCTCGCTTCTTCGGGTATCGGGGGTCTCTCAAAACGGCCAGTCTCCAACCTGATCGGGGCTGTTCCAGAACGAATTTTTGCCAAGGCAGAACGAAATTTTTTAGGCATTATAGCTGAAACGTACTTTTCACAGTGGGGTTGCCTTTTAAATAGACGATAATTCTTGTCATTGATGTTTGTCAATTGTATTGGAGGTTTCAATGGCCTGTGCTAATTGTATTGATGTCTGTGTCAGCTCATTCACTCTCCAACACTGCCATCGGACATTTGGGCAGGTAACCACTCTATTTTTGCCGGTCACACGCTATTTTTGCCGGTTTTGACTGGCAAACCGGCACTTTTCGCGGACTCTGCATTAGCCAGCTTCTTCAACGTTTCACGCAAACTTGTCACCGATTTCATTTAATGAAATTCACATGCCATTTTTACGTAACATTTTATAAGAAATCACAAATTTTGAGTTGCAGAGGACTAGTGAAAAATACCTTTACCACAGAGGCATCCAAGGTCAAAACAGGAAAGATACTAGAGTGGACGGAAGTTCAAACAATCGAAAACCTCCAAGACAAGAAACAGCTTGTAAGATGAACCACAAAAATTTACCGTTGTCAAAAAATTAGTCCAAATCGATATATCAGGACCTTGTCACCCAATTTGATGAATTCACATGCTGCGAAAGTAGTGACAGCACTTTAATAATTTGATGACATTCACATGCTGTGCCAATAGATGCCCATAATAAGGCCATACATAATTGATCTTTAGCTTCTCGGATCCTCTCAAGGCACTTTTTCTAGGGTCGGTCAGTAGGACAAAAAAAAAAGTGAAAAAAATTTTTTTTTAATATATTTTTTTCATCGACAGAAAATCTTTTGTGTCTGCGGGTCCGTGTAGAATCAATTATGTTTGGCCTGAACAGCACTTTAAGAGCAGCCGACTGAGAAAATCAGCCAAAATGGCCAAATCCGGGAAAATGAGGGTCAGCAGATCTCAATCAAACTTTTTAAAAATGCTTATTTAGATGAAAGATAGCATTTGTAATGTTTTTTTCAAAGGAATTATTTTTGGTTGCCATGGAAACAGGGTATGTGAAATTTGGCCACATTTGCTGTTTTGGGAGGCCGATTTGGTTAATTTCTGACCATTTTTTGACGTAGCATAAAAATGGCTTCAGTTGATGCACACCTAAGTGGTATATATCACTGAAACCCCCTAATTCTCTAGATTACATTAAGGTATAACACAAATTGGTACCTTATTTTAAAAGAAAATGGCAATGCATTTTATACCATGAAGTTTGTGTCATTTTCAGAAATATGAAAATTGGCAATATTTATTGGTAATTTCTCAACGAGCAGATCTAGGTTGGCCATTTTGATTAAATGGGCCATAATGGGACACATCTCAACTTCACATTTCTGAAATAAAATTTGATCGCATCATGGACTGGTAGCATCTATGAGCAATTTAGTGTGACCCGTTTTTCAAAAATGCTAAATTTGGTAAAATTGGCAGGGCCCCTGCACATTGGCATTATACCTGAACATCCAAAACTCATATTCCATTCCTAGACTGACACCTCTGGACCATGTTAAAAGCTATGAGAGTTGTCAAATTTGTCTTTAAATGCTATTCTATTTCATACAAATATAACCGTATTTCAAAAAATGTAAAAATTGGCAAAAATTTGTCGGGCACCTGCTTATCTGCAGATTACCCATTCAATGCAACATCCTATTTGAGTTTAAGATTAACCCCAAAGTGCATATTGATATATATAAAGGTTGCTGCAATTCATAATAAAAGCCACTTGATTGCACACTTTTGAAAAACTTGAAAAAAAAACCCTTAGAATATCGAAAAATCATCAAAATGGGCAAAATTGACGCTCACTTGCTAGTCTGTGGTCATTAATATAGTGTGCATTCTTAATGATATTTTAGATAAACCCCCACAGAGCATTTATATATAAATATTATGGTAATTCATATTATTTACCACTTAGTTTCTTAGTGGTGATAATAGATGTAAGGAAATTTTTGTAAATTTGAAAATAAACAAAAACGCCAAAATGGATAAAATTGGCAATCCACCTGCTTATCTGAAGATCATCCATATACTGCATGATGTCTTCTTTGCATTTAAATTGACTGATATAGATTCTTGATGTCAATTCAAGTTGTGGCAATTCATTTTAAAAAGTGTAAAGGCTAGTCAATTTGAAAAACTCCAGAGCCAAAGAGGCAAAACGGGTAAAATCGACCATACAGTTCATTTGCAGATTATACATCAACTGTGGAAACGGATTTGATTTGTAGATTCAACCATGACGACCATATAAAAAAGCATTCTTGTTGCAATTTGATAAAATAAAATATATATTTTTAACACACAAATGTTATCCAATTTAGTAAAATTTGAAAATGTACAAAGTAGATAAAATCAACACAAGATTATCTTCTAACCAACCAATCAACGATGTACCCTACCATCATAGATTTGTTAAACCCCTATGGAATATTAAATGATTAATGCTTTTCATATACAGTATTTCGTTTTTGCTCACAAATTTGATCTTCTTAATTTCAAAAATAATTTTTTAAAGTGTTAATAGAAGCTGAATCAGGCAGTTCATTATTGTTTGGAATTTTAGATGAAAATTTGATGTGTGAAAGTACAGAAGTAGGGGAGACCGCGGTAAGCTGTGCCACCGCCCACCGGGTATGTTGTGCCACCCACTGTTGGAGTGAAATGAAGAACTGGGTAAAGAAGGCAATGCCACCTATATGTGCTCACTTGGTGAACATCATTAGTCACCAAGAAAAAACTGCCAAATTTAATGGTATGAAAAGCTACATTCATAATTCAATTTTGTTGCTGAAAACTTGAGGTGTCGAGGACCGACATTCTTGTTACTTAGTCATTTGGTGTTTGTAATAAGATGATGTCCCTCTGGCGGGTGGAGTTAGAAGGTATATCTAGACAGCTGTGTTGTTAGATTTCATCTTGCATAGTTTCTTTATTTTTGAGAACCAGTTTTATCCAGAAAATCAATCTGAGGTAAGTTCTGCCGTTTGGATTTGGGTCAGCTGTGCCAATGGTATGACATAGGATTTATTTTTTAATCATCTTTTTTTTGTCTTCATTTTACGCAAAGCCTAAACATGTTGTGAAATAACCTACACTGAAAGGAACATGTGTTAAAAGTGTTATACCACCCTCTAAACAACAAATAATTCGAATTATTGCAGCATTTTTAAATTTTTGCATGAAATGGCTAATAAATATTTTATTAGTGTCATTTAACATGTCAGCCATAAGTTAAAAACATGATACAAATGATCCATCTGAAGAAACGGGTGAAATACAAGGTTTTTTGGAATAAATTAAGCGGAACAACTTACCCCGTCATGCGGCACAACTTATCCCGGCACCAGGGCAAGTTGTGCCACTTGACCTACTTCTTTCAAATGCCTAACATGATCTTCCAAATGGTCGGACTGCCCTGAAACTTTGGTCGATTCTGGCCAACATATTGTATTTTGATGTCTGATTTTCAGATTACATGATTAAGCTTTGGTTTTTCTGAAAATCAACCTGGCGCAAAAAATGACACAACTTACCCCAGTCTCCCCAGTTATTCCACAAACTGTTACACCAATAACAGCTCAGGAGATGCAGTAAGCATACTTAAATGTAATAGAAACATGCATAAATAAATGCAGAAACAAAAACATGTAAATGTAGAAACAAGAACCTAAGAGTTGGTAAATGTAGGTGTTGGACTGTCTAACTTCACATCCCCTGAATCCAGCTGATTTTTTGTCCAGCACTGGTATAACTGTTCAGAAAGGTATAGTTAGAAAGATATAGAAATATAAATAGATAAATAAATTAAAAAAGATAGACTGTCTGACATATATCTATCTATAGATCTATCTATCTATCTATCTATAGATCTATCTATCTATCTATCTATCTATCTATCTATCTATCTATCTATCTATCTATCTATCTATCTATCTATCTATCAGAAATAGCTGGAGATTTATATAATTATTGAAATCTCTTCTTCTGTGACATGAATTTGTCAGTTAGAAAACTCACCAATATACATGTCACCATTACATAGGTCTAGGTAGGCACATTTGTATACATGTGTGTGTGTGTGTGTTTGTGTTTTACGCCTCTGCAGCACCTTATTGGGCTATATCGAGGCTTGCTAGGTTGTTATTTGTCTTTGTTTATTTTCCTCATATTTTGTAGTATGTCTGTGTTTGGTACAAAAATGTGATTATGTTTTCTGGTTTATCTACGAGGAGTCGAAGTGGGTTTGTTGGGAGAAGTGCATTTCTTTGTGTTTGAAAATCTCTACAATCTTTTAGAATATGTTTAATCGTGAGGGGACATTGGCATTTCTCACAAATCGGGGCTGGGTCACCCAGTAGAAGATGCGAATGTGTGAGTCTTGAGTGTCCAATAAGACACCTGTGAATCACAACCTGGTCTCTCCGTGTTCTGGAGGTAATTTGTTGTACATCCCTGACTCTGGGAAAGATTACTCTGAGTTTATTATTCTCACATGCATTCCACATAACTTGCCATCCGGACTTTATATAATCGTTGATAGTTGGACGGAGGTCCGTGTACAGTATACTATCTAAAGTAAGATCTTTGGAAAGAGCATTTTTCGCCATAAGATCTGCTTTTTCGTTTCCAGCAATTCCCACATGACCAGGAATCCAGCAGTGAGTGAGTGAGTGAGTGAGTTTGTGTTTTACGCCCCATCAGCACCAGTGTGGGCTATTTAGAGGCAACATTGGTTAGATAGATTATCCTGGAACTAATTTCTCATAATTTGTAGAAGTAGTCGTTATCTCTGAGGAACCGTGTTATACTGGACGCTGAATTTTCTAAGAATAAGTGTTTGAGATTACCTGATTGAAAGGGTCGGTGATGTAGATTGTTATTACATTCTATCAAGATATGTTTGATCGTAAGTGGTACTTGGCACCCTTCGCATATTGGTGCTGCATCATTGTTTAATAAGTGTGAGTGGGTTAATCTGCTGTGCCCTAGGGTAATGTTCTTTGAGTCGGACAGTTGGATTCAAGCCATTTTAGAAAGTGATATCTAGCCAGGTTAAAGGGTTATAGGTTATATTAACCAGGGTATCAAATTGAACGTTTTCCAGAAATCTATTAAAAAATTGACAATTTGCATAATTGGAACACTGTGTATTGGGTTATTTTTGGGAATTTAAAAAAAGAGAGGGGTAACCTTGAGTCGGACAGTTACAAGGCATTGAAGTACATTTGTTTAAGATCCTTCCAATCCATTAATAGATGCCATATTAAAGCACAAAATACATTGAGCTCAGTACTAACCATTTTGATGACAATCTGAGGTCAAATCAATACCACACACCTGAATAAAACCCTTCAATCTGGAGAAATTTAACTAAAATACTCAATTTCGGATCAAACAGAAAAGTGAAATACAGAGTTTTTACCCCATTTTCAGGGTCATGAAAAACCCACTATACTTGTTTGTATCATGCTGAAACTTTTTGAACAGATAAAAGAGGTCTTAAGCTAAAGATTGGTACCAAATACATAGGTAGAGGAGCTCTCAATTGGTCAATACAGCCCAACAAAAAGTGTCCGACTCAAGGTAACACCCTCTAAAGGGATGGTCCTATGTTTTATTTGACAAGCTAGACAGGTTCATTTTTCTGAGAAAATAAGAGTGGTGGTTTCCTTTTTGCCGAGATGTTAATATTAAGGGAGTTATTAAGGGTCAAAGTTGGGACTATTTGGTGTATCTACGCCTCAGAGACTTCACAGACACCGGTGACGTCATTACACATGAACCGATGACGTCACATCTGGATGACGTAACAGCTGTTGAGTGATGACGTCATCTGATAAGCCTGCTGCTGGCCTGGGCGGCCCAGCTACTGAGCAAGCATGTGCTGCGCTCAACTATAACACTGTTGCGTGACTTTCCAAGGGGCTGTCTCAAAAGCAGGCACTCCCTGTGTCCCAGAAAAGTGGGAGAGCAATGAGCTACATAATGTGACAGGTGCTGCTGTGTGCACTTGAAGTCACTACTCTGCAGTCATGAATAGATCTGCTTAATGATATTAGGCCTAGCCTCTGGCATTTCAAACTAATATGAAACAAATCATATCACTTTTTTTCTTAAATAAAATTTAATACAGTGTATGTAACTGGGTACTATGACTGAACAACAAGCACACCACTTGTCAACACTGGTGCCTAATGCCTGCGTGAAAGACATAATTCACAGTTTGACATTGTTAAAAGCAACTGAATGAACGTTTGAATGTTGTCACTGTTGTCTTGTAACTCTTGTTTGTTGTTTTAAGTATTTTCTCAGTAGAAAACCACTAAGAATTCACCGCAAAAAAGCTGTAAAAAGATTAGCATATTCATAAAACTCCTTCATTTTACAGTGCTTGTTGGCAGGGTATTAAAGTGTCAACGAACCCTGCAATGGGAGGATGGGTTCAGTGGTAACACTGAAATTTGCATGGGACCAATTACTTTTATTTTAAAAAGGTTGATTAATTTGATAGGCCTTTATATGCCAACACGCAGGCCTATATTCACATCATATTGAACACAATGAAGTTATGACCTTAAAAAAGAAATCTGAAAAAAATGTGATTGATTTGCCAAAGGTGGAGAGAAAACAGGGTGCTAAAAATTAATTGCCTCATTGTCTAAAACATAGCAATTTCAGTTCCCACAACATGCGAACTGGTTTTTTGGTCTGATTTCTCCTCATCGACAGGTCACCCAGTAGAAATACACATACTCACGGGTAGAAGAGCCAATTTTTAATTTATTTATAACATTATTGTGATGTTTTGGTGACGTTTTTGCAAAATTTTTGACGACGGGCGACCGTTCCAGAAATGGGACAGACTGTTTTTTTCTTTTTTCAGGAAAAGGTTCTCATAAAAAGGGCTTAAAAGATTGTAACAACTTTTAGTCAACAGAAAGCATGTGTACATGGCCAGCTCTTTTGTAAATTTGGTTGCTCTTAAAAGAGCAGAGTGATAAAATAATGTGAGTTGAATCAACTCCATCAGTCAGAATCAACATCTTCGAAGCCGTGGTACTGTCCAGTAGCATCAGGGTACTGCTTGTGGATGAGATGGGCTGCACAGGCAGGCACCACTCGTCTCACCCGTCGTCCCAGTCGGTCATGTACCCACAAAGTGAACTGGGTGTAGGCCTGGTGTCGAAGGAGGTCGTGGGTGAACGGCTCTCTCTGGGTGGTCCTTCGCAAGTTGTTCCGACTTCGGATCGCCACTGCCAACACTCCTCTTCTCAACACTACTGCTTCAAAGTCAACTGCTTCTGTGATGCACCCCTCTTCAATCATTGCCAGTACATTGGGGAGTTCCCGACAGCATACATTGTCCTCAACCGAGTTCATGTTGCAGCAATGACCACAGCTGCACCAGTCCATGGACTGCAATCTCCACTGCTGCCCATCTTCTCCTGCACCTCCTGCACCTCCTTGACCATCTGCACCAGACTGCTGCTCCACTTCCATCCTTTCTTGTCTTGGCCGGCTTGGGTGAAACTGATACGCCTTCACCTGAGACATTTTGCAAGTTTGCAACTCAACTGACTCTTCTTTTCAAGCGCAAAAAGAAGTGACGTCACCAACAGTGCATGTGATCACTGCATGACAGGCTTATCAAGACGTTGCAAGGAAGGGGGTTGGGGGAGCGGGGGGCCTCCAAAAGTCCAGGCACAATATGCATCACATTATATCAGGGCCCCTTACTTCATTGTTTGTCAAGCTTTTGAACGAAGAAGTAGCAGTAGGCTTATAATTACAAAAGTTTAAAGAGGAATGTGTCTCTTTGTTTTATTTTTGGCATGAGGATTATTTTTCAATTAGTGATATCAGACAAGCAAGGGCTCACTTCATGTTATTTTAAAAAGAAGTTTTTTATTTCATACTACATGTATATGCTTGAAAATGACAATATTGCCATAATGGGGGCCCTCCAATAAATTAATTTGCCCAGGGGGCCCACTGTGGGACCAGTCTGTCCCTGCCTATGTAGCCTATAATCTATGTTCAAAAACTGCACATTCCAGCTGTGTAAAATGCACTAACTGGGCCTATGGGATATTTTAAAATGCTTGATACACCCCATAAATTCACACAGGTTAATTAGATATATATGTTTACCGACCTTTTGTTCTTTTGAGAAGACCCACACTCTCTTGGCCCAGCTCACCTGATTTGCATACCAAAGAGGGCCCTTCTCAAAAGCAAGCAACTGAAAATTTTCACTTTCCCCAAAATATCAAAGCTCTAAGCCAATCAGAGGCTTCACTGCTTCACTTGGCCACACCCCCAACACAAACCCACGTGTGCAAAGTCCACTTTCTTCAGTTGCTGGATGGCCAGCACTCCAGCAGCATGCCACTGTCATCTGCCTTTTGTTACTGTTTCTAGGGCTATTTCCTATTTGCACTACATGCATTATAAAACTCAATATTGGTCTCCTCACCATCCACTATCTATATATTATGCTACACATAAGTCCATCTGCTGCATTGCCACAAGAAAGACTTTAGAGGCCACTGGTTTATCAAAAGTAAATGTAACAATCTGTTCACAGGAAAATGTAATGTAAAATTCAATGCAGGCCTGTATCATATATATGTAGGCCTACATGCTTCAAGTCAGCAAAGCTAGTGTCTCAGTATCTCTGATCAACCCAGTCATCTCAGCTATAAGAAATCATCATCAGAATTTAGAAATGCAGGTTGCTGCAATTGGTGATGGAAAGTAGCACGCCATTCCAAATTTTAAAAGGTTAAATATTCCTGCCTCCAGAGTATAATTTTGGCTAGTAGTACCTTGAGGACTGAAGAATTGAAATAGATATTGTACACATTTTCACCACCGACAATTGGGAGAGCCCAGCATGCAGGGAAGAGCTCCCCCAGTTTTCTGATCCCCCCATTCCCATCACTGGGTACAATAATTTTATTATTCTAAAGAACTAAAAAAAAATTGCATACTTTCTGATAAAATGGCACCAGCAATCACCATTACATATGATTGTGAACTTCAGTAGAATTATTTCAGAGAGAAGAATGTGATAAGATTGTGTATTAGGCCTACATGTTTATTTGTAGAGGTGAGAAATGAGATGGCTTGAATTTCATTGAAAACTACCAGATTCTACGATAATCAGAAACCATTCTATAGTTCATTAACATTTTGGGTGAAAACCCCTATATTATATAGATATGAAATCTATATTTTACATAAAATCAAATCTTATTGGCCTGGGTAATTCCGTGCTAATCTTCAGGGTTTGATAAGGGCTTCAAAAGGTGACCACTAGATGTCCTCTCCCTGGCCACTAGGTGGCTCTGGTGTTGGCCAATGGGTGTTGCTGGTGGTGGCCACCAGGGTGCGATGGCTGCTCACTGACTGTCTGATTCACCTGATTACAATCCAATAGCTTTCAATATAATGTTCCTAGCATTATACAGTGTAATATGTACAGCGCTCACACTTAAAAACCCACACCTGTTAACACAGCATAACAAGAAATTCTTTAAAAAGAGAATTGTAGGGACCTCAGGTTTCTTCAAACACATACTTTATTTTCCAAATATTCAAATAATGTTTTATGCATGTGTATATATATTATATATTTACATCTATACCTCCAATGTACCCCTGTGAGTGTGTGATTTAACAAACCTAATACATGTTACCTCATGATAAGGCATGCCTAATTACAGGTGTTATAAACATAGGCCTAGACAACAAACCTAGCAATGAGAAGCCCTTTTATATTCTTTGTTATGAACATGAAATTTCTATTTCCATAACAACAAACTAATTCTGGTTGGCATAATATTTGGATTATTACACTTTTAGACTGGCCAGTTTGTGAGAAATTGAATATCTAAAGTTCTCATAGTGTGTTTTCTTTTTCACTTGTCTTATATCATCCCAAATCATTATACACTTAGGCTATATATTATATTGAAGGAAATCTCTATGGGATAATATTATGCTCCAGGTGTGCTTTGGGTATGGTCCCCAATCACTCAACTATGACAGTCATGGTTGAGTGGCTGCCAAGGTCATGCAGTGCAGGAGCTGCTGAGCATCAAGAGGGGCAAATATATACTTGATTTGTGAATTGTAGTCACAGTTATCTTCTCTGTAGCAGGAGTACCCTCCTAATATTGGAGGTCAATTCGGAGGGTACTCCTGCTATATTGAAAGTATCTGCTAGGCCAAATTCCTAGTGGCCCCCTCCAGAAACTCAAGAAGTTCCACCACTGCTCTACACATAAATTGATGACAAATAGCACTTGGCTGATTCTTTTTGCCCCTTTAGTTAGGGACCTCCACTGTCAAATCTTTCCTCATTTGGAGCTTATAACACAGATCTGAGATGGTCCCTACAAAAAGTAACTTCTAATTGAGGTATGGCTATGAAAAATTACACTGATGCTGGTAAATATCATATCCTATAGACCTGAAACCTTCACTAAACAAAAAGGAGAATCGGCTGCATCAGGCCAAATTTAGTGAGATTGCTTCAAAAACCAAATTCACAACCAATGCAAATCGAGCCAGAAAAAAATTTTGCTTTTTCCATCAGAGTCAGATTTTTGCAGTTTACAGATAATGAACGTTGTTTCCCAGACCCCTTCAAGCATTTCTTACTGCATTTTGTTGATTGTTAGGCCAAGTTGGTTTTTTTCACATTTTGTTTGTCACATAATTTTTTTTTAAAGTTGTGTCTTAAGCTTGGACAATTACCCCGATGTGACTTTTTGCAACACAATCTTGCTGAACTTCTTTGTTAACAATTTGAAATCATGAACATGTGCATAGGGTGCATATTCTTCCCTTACAGCCTAATTCGACTTCGCTAATCCCCATTTTGAAACAACCAGGACATCTGATGCTACTTTCATGTGTCCTAAAAATATCTGGTATTTACGATTTTGTACAGTAGAAAATGTCCAAGACAATAGGGCTATATACTTAAAAGAACTGATGTACTGTGATCAAAAGACCAGCCTTGAGATCAGGACTCCAGGTGTAGCAAGAAAATCCATTTTTAAAAATGAATTAAATCCGGCTATTTTTTTTAGGAAGCAGGAACAAATGCTAAGAAAGATATGTTTCTGGAAGTGATGTTAGATTTTTTGGAATAACAAATTTTAGGGTAACTGCTGAAACCCAGGCTATGAATCAGAGATTGCTGTTTCATAATGATTACGATGTAATTAGTATAGTGGGTGCCCCTCCAGAAAGTTGTGTGCCTCCCTCAAGAAAATAGCGCCCCGCAGGTTCCTCCTGCCACACCCTGCTCATACCACCCTAGTTATGCAACTGGCTTTTAAACAGTAACTTATATGACAACTAACATAACATAGTACCCTTAAAAATATATATATATAAATTTAAGGGCCCAAACCCAGACAGAGGTGGCGGAACGCTTCAAAAAGTGGGGGGCACCTACGATAATTTCTTTGAGAAAAGGGGGCATTTTATGCATTTTTGATCCCAAAAGTGGGAATACCGGCAATCAATGGCACAGTATTTCTTATATTAGAGACTATGGCAAGGATGAATATAGCCAGATAAAAAGTATTCAATTGACATCTCACTAAAAAATTATTCAAACAAGAATCCATGGATTGCAAAACTGTGAGGTTTTTCTTTTTTTTTTTCTTCTCTTCTTCTTTCCCCTTCTCCCCTCCCCTCTCAGGGAAGGGGAAATCATTGGTTTATGAATGATTATGGCCATGCTTCTCTGAATATTTACATTGCTAATCTTGGATCTCAGTCTGAGTCTTAAGTGCAGGCGGCTTCTACACAATCGAGTGTACAATTTGGTCGTCACTTTGGTCCAAAAATGAACATCATTGGATCTCATCAGGAACAACATCAATGTGTGCAATCATATCATAGATATTATCCCCCAAAATATTTTTGCACAAGCTGTTTTTTTCCTTTTGTAGAATAATATCATTCATGACCCAAATTATGAATATTTCAGGACTGGGCGAACTTAGGCGGTATTAATCTGACAAGAATATATTATCCATTAGACAGGGGAGAATCTAAGCTCTGCAGAATAAACACTCATCCTTTGGACTCGTGTTGTATTCTTCCGCTACCTGACATTCATGAGGTTCATTGCTGTGAACCACACTCCCTTTAAGTTTTATTATAGGGAGTCATCCTTTGACAGTTTTACCTTCACTGTGTGGTTATGGTGAGTCAGGAGATCTTCGAATTTTGTGAAATGATTCAAGGGTATTGGGGCAACAATTACTCTTAGATTTGCGTAAATAGCTCATTTCCTTTTATGGCAAATTTATGCTGAAAAACTTCAATAAGGCAGTAAAAAGACAAAATTTTCAAGAATTCAAAAAAACTCTTTGAAAAAAAGAGTGGAGTTCAAGCAAAGTCACATATGTTTTTGTGGTCAATCTGTTGAATAATTACTGCAAACACCCCATTCCTAACCTAAAGCAATCAAAAATCACATCACAGACAAGTTTTTTTGGTGTTGGAGCCCATTGACCTGGAAAAGTGGGTCAAGGTCATCGGGGGTCAAAAAATCTTGCGGATCAATTAGTTGAGTAATCCCGACAGACATGACATCCCCAACTTAAAGCAATCATGGGCACAAGGCCAAAAGCTCTAGGGGGGGGGTACGGACACTACAAGGGGGTACGGACACTACGAAGAGACAAAAGCTGATGTAGCTCAGCAACTAATATAGATATCAGCATGCTAATTGTTTTAATGTGGTACACTAGTGAGTTGCTAGATGTGCTATGTGTTTTGAAATGCCCGCAGGTTAACCTTTATGAGAAGTAAGGGGGGGGGGGGGCGGTACGGGCACTACGCATTTTTTAGGAAAATGTGAACTTCAACTTTAAGACCTCATAGAACCAAAAAGGAAAGCTTTGGAATTCTACAAACTATTCACCCCATTAGTCTGACCAGTTCCATTGGCCAAACAAGTGAAAAAAAGTTATTTGAAAGTGTTTTACACTATGTAACCCTTCATTTATGACACTACCCTTATTTTTGCAACTGCGTAAAAATCACAACATTTTACATTTGGCTTGTAATCTTCAGAAATCAGATATGCAATGCTTCCACTGCTTGCTAAATTGTTGCAAACTATGTAGGTAGTGATTCTGCACGCCAAAAATTGCTTGTGAGCATTGTATTTTGTGTGGTACGCTTACAAAAAATGGAAATTTTAAAGTGAAATTTCGTAACGACAAAAGTCAATGGGAAAAATCAGACGTTGCTAGACATTTTAGACCATATATTATTTTTCTACTTCAAATATTAATACATTTTTATAGTCCACGGAGCAGATTTTACAAAACTAAATTACCTATCGAATGCACATAATAGCAGGGGTTTCGTGCAATTAGTCTTAGCGTAATGACTTCGTAATGATTGACAAAAATGTTTTGTACACTCGATTGTCTTCAATAATGGTTGAAAGAGCAATGTCACAGGTATATTGCCCATGACTTCCAGAACTCTGACATAGTGTCCGGGATTTCAAGGACTGGGATACAATGTCCAGCCCTACCAGTCATAGCTAAATAGCTTCTGTAAAGGAAATAGGGCTGCTGGGAGCTAGGATAATTAGTCCATGATTAGTAAAACTGGAACCTAATTTCCATGACATACAAAACCAGGAAATATTGACCAGGACACTTCAACGGGATGATGGAAACATAAATGTGCAGAGGACAAGCAAAACCAGAATATGCTGTCCTGGATTTTATGAACTGGAATGTAGTGCCCAGGTCCAGTGATACGAGGAATATTGATCATGTGTTAACCGGATATTTAGTCTAGCTAACATCCAGAAGTAGGACATGGTGTCTGTGACCAGCAAAAACTCATCTTGACTAAGGCAGGCCTTGACAATTCAGCCACAGATTCACTGTATGTTACATTACAGAAGCTATTTAGCTATAACTGGCAGGGCTGGACATTGTATCCCAGTCCTGGAAATCCCGGACACTATGTCAGAGTTCTGGAAGTCATGGGAAATATACGCGTGACCTTGGCTGGGGAGTGGCTAATGTTTGAACAACAAGTCCCTCATTGGCTGACCACCCCTGTCTATTTGAAATGCAGTATATTTATAACTTAGCCTACATACAGTACACTGGGACATAATGTCCAGGAATTGTATTACAAGGAAATTTATTAACTTGGACATTCAAGTGGAACATTAAATACTAGAACTTCGCAAAAAAGTCTTATTCTTGGGACATTTTCCCCTGAACTCTGTACTGGGACATTTTCAACTATCACACTGGCATGGATTCATGCCCTCATAGATAATGAATTTTACAGACCATTCCCGACTGAATTTTTTCATGCACATCCAATTAACAAAGGAACCAAAGCTCACCAGGATGCTTTAACGAAATGTATAGACCAGCATACAGATTTAATCACCAAAAAGTATCATAGTTAACCGGGATGTTTTAATGGAACTTGCAGACTGCGGAGTCTTTTCGTCATGAAATTTACAGACCACTGCAGCTGCATCTTTCATGCAAATCCAATTGACAAAGGCACCATAGTTCAACAGGATAGTTTAACAAAATCTATAGACCAGCTGTCTTTCAATACAGATTCCTTCACCAAAATGTATCATAGTTTAAAAGCGGGATGTTTTAATGGAACTTGCAGACGGTGGAGTCTTTTCTTTTCGTCATGAAATTTACAGACCACTGCAGCTGCATCTTTCATGCAAATCCAATTGACAAAGGCACCATAGTTCAACAGGACAGTTTAATGAAATCTATAGACCAGCTGTCTTTCAATACAGATTCATTCACCAAAATGTATCATAGTTTAAAAGCGGGATGTTTTAATGGAACTTGCAGACTGCGGAGTCTTTTCGTCATGAAATTTACAGACCACTGCAGCTGCATCTTTCATGCAAATCCAATTGACAAAGGCACCATAGTTCAACAGGACAGTTTAATGAAATCTATAGACCAGCTGTCTTTCAACACAGATTCCTTCACCAAAATGTATCATAGTTTAAAAGCGGGATGTTTTAATGGAACTTGCAGACGGTGGAGTCTTTTCTTTTCGTCATGAAATTTACAGACCACTGCAGCTGCATCTTTCATGCAAATCCAATTGACAAAGGCACCATAGTTCAACAGGACAGTTTAATGAAATCTATAGACCAGCTGTCTTTCAATACAGATTCCTTCACCAAAATGTATCATAGTTTTAAAGCGGGATGTTTTAATGGAACTTGCAGACTGCGGAGTCTTTTCGTCATGAAATTTACAGACCACTGCAGCTGCATCTTTCATGCAAATCCAATTGACAAAGGCACCATAGTTCAACAGGACAGTTTAATGAAATCTATAGACCAGCTGTCTTTCAATACAGATTCCTTCACCAAAATGTATCATAGTTTTAAAGCGGGATGTTTTAATGGAACTTGCAGACTGCGGAGTCTTTTTGTCATGAAATTTACAGACCCCCGCAGCTGCATCTTTCATGCAAATCCAATTAACAAAGGCACCATAGTTCATCAGGATAGTTTAACAAAATCTATAGACCAGCTGCGGCCGATTCTTTCCATACAGATTCAATCACCAAAAGTTTCATAGTGTACAAGGATGTTTTAATTGAACTTGGAAGGTCATTGCCACTGCATCTTTTCATCATGAAGTGTACAGACCGCCGCAGCTGATTTTTTTCATGTACATCCAATTACAATCAAGGAATGACAAATACCTAGATTCAGTGGTAGTGGACGTCAATGACCTCACAACAGGCCCTATCCGTTCTTCAAGCACTTGACATCTGTCGACTGTAACAAATGCACGATTTTTCACCAGGACGGTTTAATAAAATCTACAGACCACAATGACTGAGTCTTCCCATAAAGGGGAGCACCCGCAGGTTTCGGGCCTCCTCGTGGTGGTGGGTGGTAACACTAAGGTGAATACCTCTATCCTTAGTGGCCAACATGAGACAGTGCGCATGCACGGTGTGTCCCCTACCTTACAGGGGAATATCAATGAACATGTCATTTACCATGATTCCAAACCGGATTGTACGTCAACCGTGTTACCAAGGTGCACGTCCCTCAGCGGGAAACCAAGCTGAGATCGACATTTATGACAACACAGTATCAGATCAAATAAAGCGTCAATTCAATGGAACGTTTCTCATTCAACCACAGAATGACACAAAAAGAGAAATTGACAATTGTCACGGAAATATCGAATACACAAGTCTCCAGTGATCCTTTCCAAAAACCAGGCAAAGGCATAATCTTCTCGAAAGAGATGAAGAAGTGGTTCCAAAAACATGGAATTACCCAATTCAAACGTTTGGCCCAAGGACATGGTTATGAATCCACAAAACTGATATTCAAAAACAACAATGTACCCGAGCCACTCTTTCGCAGCCCAAAACGCTGCTTCAATTGCCAATTGTATGGACATATCAGCACATGTAGACGGTTCACAATTTGTGCCAATTGTGGTGATCGAGATCACATTCACACGAGAGACAAACTATGCTTCAGGCCCTCGCATTGTGCCAATTGTAGAGGCAACCACCCTGCGTTTAGCCATAACTGTGAAGTCTTCAAGAGAGAAAAAGAAATTGTACAATTTCAGATTGAAACAGGATGTTCGTTTCCTGAAGCCAAGCGCATAGTTGAACAGGACATGGACAAAATTGACCAAGACCCAGATTAACCAAGCTAGTTTTCCATTCGAAACCACGGAGAAGGATTCAATTTAATGGGAACCTTTTCATGGATGTCTTTTGGACAACGCCTTCACCAGACCGACCAAAGACAGGAGAAACTGTGAAATATCCTGAATCTGACTTATGCACACCACCCAGTAAGAAGATTCAACTAAGTCAACCATCCTCTCCTTATGCTCCACTGACAAAAAGTCACTCAAACAACCAAAGAAGAAAGAAACGGCTTCTGAGACAAGAAACCATGCAAAACAACAAGCTCAACAGACCAACAATTTCCTTGCATAGACAAGAGAAAAATGACAAGCAACCAAAAAGCACTCGTCAAAACTCACAGACTTAACATATCAAGAACCTTGACGCAAACCAAGTGTGTCTCTAAATAGCCAACTCAGATGAGATGTAAAAAACCAACTCACTCACTCACTCACTCCCATATGGGGAGAGCGGGGCACCATGAGCCGTTTTTCTCATTTTATGCCCCTTAGCCTAAAGTTTCAATGGTAAATAGCTGGTTGCTTTATACAATCATAGCAAGACCTCTAGGCTACAATATTCAGTGTTGTTACATTATATTCTTAATTCTTAAATGGTCAATACATTGTCTTTAAAAAATGTAGTCAAGCAGCTCATCGTGCCCTGGGGCACCATGAGCCATGGCGCGGGGGGCTGTTTAACATACAGGTATTATATTCTTCTCATTCAACTGTAAAGAACTGATACGTCATAAACCAGATGATTTACTTGAAATTTCCCCTTGGCTCATACCACAATATGAATCAGATGGATTTTGCATATTTTTCTATGAAAATAGCACAAATGTGTCCTAAACAGCTGCTGATGTCTTGCGCTATAGTTCTGGACTTACAACAGTAGAGTTGTTGTTACAATTCAGCTTTAATTGCATGACGAGGTACATTAAAACTTTGTTGAAACTGGCTCATGGTGCCCAATCTCCAAGCGCTCGTGCATGGTGCCCCATTTGTAAATTTCATCTATTAGTGCATATCACCATTTTCCAGTTTATCATAGTATCAATGTTATGACATCATCCTAGCACATACCTTACCTTCTCTAAAAAGACTAAGTTTTATGAAGATGCCGGAAATAGTTAAAGTATAAGAAGAAAAGTTCCACCGCCCAATATTTTACTTTTCACTCAAATTCACTGGCCAAAAGCATATTTTTCAATTCTTGGGCCCATATTGAAAAGAAAGATTATGATTGTTACCCTAGTTAGTACTACACTGATAATGGAATATATGGTCTTCCTATCGAGCAGTTCTATCATGCTGTTTGTTTTGCAGGGGTCTTGGCTCATGGTGCCCCATGGCTCATGGTGTCCCATGGCTCATGGTTCCCCATGGCTCATGGTTCCCAGCTCTCCCCTAGTTTTAAAAAGTTTTCCATCCTTGGGTGAAATTAACAAATTACCATTACTTCATTGACTTGCATAAACAACAATTCTCGTTACACGTCTTCGAACAGGCGGCTCTTATATATACAAGTTCAATAAATAAAGATAAGCAGCCCCACTCAAGGCTAGGCCAACAGCTGCCCAAAGTTAAATTCACTACAGATGAACAGCAATTCTCATTACACATCTTGGAACAGGCAGCTGTTATATGCAACAGTTCAATGAACAAAGATAAACAGCCCCACAGGGCTCGGCCAACAGCTGCACACAATTAAATTCACTAAAGATGAACAGCAATTCTCATTACATGTCTTAGAACAGCTCTTATATACAAGTTCAATAAATAAAGATAATGAGCCCCAATCAGGGCCTTGCTGAGTTGGATGCTCACAGCGTCAACTTCAGCGGCATCGTAACAGACCGACATTCACAGGTGTCCGCCTATCTCAAGACCAACCATCCTGAGATTAAACACCAGGTGGACATCTTCCACGTTGCAAAGTCTGTTACAACGATTAAATTCACTACAGATGAACAGCAATTCTCATTACACATCTTAGAACAGGCAGCTCTTATATACAACAGTTCAATGAACAAAGATAAACAGCCCCACTCACGGCTCGGCCAGCAGCACATAATTAAATTCACTAAAGATGAACAGCAATTCTCATTACACATCTTAGAACAGGCAGCTCTTATATACAACAGTTCAATGAACAAAGATAAACATCCCCATTTAGGGCTCAGCCAACAGCTGCACATAATTAAATTCACTACAGATGAACAACAATTCTCATTACACATCTATTAGAGCCACTTAGACTGGGTTGTGTGCCTGTGGAAAAAGCAATTAGAACAGGCAGCTCTTATATATACAACAGTTCAATGAACAAAGATGAACAGCCCCCACTCACGGCTCGGCCAGCTGCACACAATTAAATTCACTACAAATGAACAGCAATTCTCATTACACATCTTAGAACAGGCAGCTCTTATATATACAACAGTTCAATGAACAAAGATGAACAGCCCCCACTCACGGCTCGGCCAGCTGCACACAATTAAATTCACTAAAGACTAACAGCAATTCTCATTACACGTCTTAGAACAGGCAGCTCTTATATATACAACAGTTCAATGAACAAAGATAAACAGCCCCACTCACGGCTCAGCCAGCTGCACACAATTAAATTCACTACAAATGAACAGCAATTCTCATTACACATCTTAGAACAGGCAGCTCTTATATATACAACAGTTCAATGAACAAAGATAAACAGCCCCACTCACGGCTCGGCCAGCAGCACACAATTAAATTCACTAAAGACCAACAGCAATTCTCATTACACGTCTTAGAACAGGCAGCTCTTATATATACAACAGTTCAATGAACAAAGATAAACAGCCCCACTCACGGCTCGGCCAGCTGCACACAATTAAATTCACTAAAGACCAACAGCAATTCTCATTACACGTCTTAGAACAGCCACCTCCTATATACAACTTACCAGTTAAATGAACAAAGATAAGCAGCCCCATTTAGGGCTCAGCCAACAGCTGCACATAATTAAATTCGCTACAGATGAACAGCAATTCTCATTAGAACAGGCACATCCTATACAATTCAATACAGTAAGATAAATAATGATTGGCAATGCTCTAGTCTTTGAACAAAGATAAACAGTCCCACTCAGGGCTCAGCCAACAGCTGCATACAATTCAATACTGTAAGATAAACATTAGTTGACACTGCTCTAGTCTTAGAACAGGCTCTTATATACAACAGTTCCATGAACAAAGATAAACAGCCCCACAACAGGCAATAGCTGCTCACAATTCAATACAGTAAGATAAACAGCAATTGGCAATGCTCTAGACTTAGAACGAAGATAAACAGCCCAAGTCAGGGCTTGGCCAACAGCTGCACACAATTCAATACAGTATGGTAAACATTAGTTTACACTGCTCTAGTCTTAGAACAAGCAGCTCTTTTGTACAATAGCTCAATTAACAAAGAGAAACAGCCGAACTCACGGCCAACAGCTACACATAATTCAACACAGTAAAGATGAACAGCAGTTAGCAATACTCTAGTCTCAGAACAAAGTTAAACAGCCAAACCCAGGGCTCGGCCAACAACTGCACAGAATTAAATACAGTAAAGTAAACAGCAATCCTCATTGCAATCGGCAATGAAATAGTCTTAGTGTAGCCAGTTCTTAAAATCTGGATAGGTGTGCGTTGACAGCATCCGCCTTTGCTGGTTTTGCACAATGCCTTTCTCCGATGTTTGAGGGCAGATTTGGCACTTGAATAGGAGAACCATCGCGCAATTCCAGTACATGCTGCAGCAAAGTCTTCCTGAAGTTGTAAGTTTTCGCACAATAAATTTTCTTGGCTGTCCATTCCTTTCTGCGCTTCGAGAAAACAACATTGAATCGCTCTGAACCTGAAAAAATATAAATAAATAATGAACACAGAGTAAATGGCTAAATGCACTACTGTTGATGTGAATCTTTGTGTAGAAGCAGCATATTCGAACAGTACTGGCAGGTAGGGGAACATGGGGACCGACGGGCCATGGGGACCAATGGGCCATCCTCTTAACTCCACATCAAAAACGTTTCAAAACATCTAATTTGCATTTTTAGTGTTGCTTATCACATCTATGAATACCATATCGACCATTGATCAATAAGTGATAGCACAAGCGTGTAGGAGGAAAAATGAAATTTTCAACATCTAAAATTTTTTTTTCTGATTTAGAAAAAGTTTAATATCTCAAATGTGTGCAGACTCGACGAAATATATTTTCTATGATGATTTCTCCTATATACTGGTGACAATTTACACATTGAATTTTAGGAACAAGAACCATATTTCACCAAAAAAGAGGGGTTTAACTGTTCAGAAAGCTTTTGGGGACCGATGGGCCACCCAACATGGGGACCGATGGGCCACTATTTCTTGAGATTTTCTATAGGTGGCGTATTGGCATGGGGCTGGATATTAAAGTCTTTTTATTTTTATTTATTTATTTTATTTACCCCCCATATTTGGGGAAAACAAAGAAATACAACATAAAACCAATGGTAAAACAATGATGAAAACATCATGATAACAAAAGTACGCAAATGAAGATAAATAAATAAGAACATGGCATGTAAAATTTTAAAACAGTTCTCTTAGAATGAACTTGTTAACAAATTAACCAAGGTATGTTCATCAGATTGTGGTTTTATATAATTATCATGAAATAATAACTGTCGTAAAGAGTCAATAATACCTGCATCCTCATTACAATCATATAATATTCTACACTTAAATCCAACATCCGTGGCTATAGACATTGGCGAAAACCCCATTGTTATGACTTTGTCTATAATAGTATTTTTATAAGAATAACCATTTACCATATAATGCTGTAGAAAGTTACTTTGCATTTGTACAAGCGGTGAATCAACATTGAATATCCTGTTGTAAAAACCCAATGTATTTTTTGTAATAACATCGTCTACAGATGGAATATTTAGAGCTAACAAGAGCTTCGAATGGTGGTTTCTGCTACTGAGACCTAGAACATTTTTAATAACATTCGACTGTGTAGATCTTAGACAAAGCATATCATTATTTGACAGTGGAATACACTCAGAACCATACAATAAAGTAGGTGCGCCAACAGATTTCCAAAGGTAACACTTAACCTCTGTATGAAGACCTGGATAGGCCATTCCACAACATGACAGTTTATACAAACTTTTTCTGCATGAACTACTTCTATTGTCTATATGTAATTTATAGGAACCCTTACTATTCACAGTAACACCAAGAATTTCTAGATTATCTACATTGGCTATGACATCACCATCTAAGGAGATAGAAGGCGTAGATTCTAATAAATTGTTTTATGGGAAAAAGCGCAATAGAACTTCAGCTTGCATCTTCAAATGAAAAGTTTTGACTTAAATGAATGCCCTCGATATTACAGTGATAGATTTGCCTTAGGAATGGCTTCAAACACAAAATGGTCGAAATTCAAAATATCCATAATCACAAATTTTCAATATAGGTAATATTTGGGATATAATAAACATAAGGACCCCATTAGACATTGATGCAATATTGAGTGTAAGTTAAATTTTCACCAAAATATAAGCTAATGGACAGTTATTGATGAATTTTATTGTTTGATTCAAGATTTCTCCTGCAGGTGGCATACTAGTACAGTATCAATGGCAAATTTTACTTTTCCTCTAAAACTCTAAATGACTGACAGAAATGATTTATTGGTGGACAAAAAATTAAAATATTCTCATTTTTTTAATATTCATAAACAAATTTGAGGTATTAGACAAGATTTTGATGATCACGGTGGCAACCAAACTTCTGTATCCGCCAAATATCAAATAATTTTTTTTTCTTAGTGACCGATGAACAAATCGTTTTGGAATTATCCAATATAGTTTTTAATGCATCCGTCCATGTACTGCTAAAATATCATCTCAATAGATTGACTATAACTACAAAAAAGTAACTCATGACATTTGTGAAAATTAAGCTTTTTTTCAAAGTGTAAAATCCGGACATATCTATATTCTTTCTATCTCTTATTGTCCTATACACTCAGATGGATCAACAAAAACATATTGGAAACAAATTTTGAATTCTTTATCCACCCTTTGGCAAGTTATTAACATGGTCCATCGGACCCCATGGGATGGCCCATCGGTCCCCATGGTTGGGGACCGATGGGCCACCATCTTTCTTGACAGAAAATGTGTTTTCTAATCTTTCCTCCCAGGTTGATCTATGTGAATCTTATATCATTTTAAAGAGAATTACACCTGCTAATAGGGTGCACAGTATGAATCGTTTATCTGAAGCAGATTTGCCTCCATGGTCAATAATTTGACAAGCGGCCCATCGGTCCCCACTCTCCCCTATCACAATTGTATTTGTGGCATTTTGCACTCTGAGAATCAAGCCAGCTCTGAAGCATCTACGGGAATATGGCTAATTCCAGGTCAATCAGCTCATGAGGCCCTGAAATTTGCTACGGATACTTTTCTAGTGTTTCAGGTCTGTGACCTCAGAAAGTAGGTCAAGGTGAAACAAGGTCAAATTCATGAGAGGGCAATGTACTAGAAAGTGAAGCAGTCACATGTTAGCACATTGAATAGAAGGCCAAAGATCATCCAAGGTCAAAGTCTTTAGAAGTTAACTTATGACGTTATCTTCCGAGAGATAGGACAGCAAGTGACGTGACAGGATGGGACATCTGTCACCTAACATCCCAATGCCTCCCGCCAACAAGGGAGGCATAATAATCACATTGACCTTTCAAAGACTCTGATCTTGGATGACCATTGACCTACTTTGGACTTATGTTGTATTCCTCCGCTACCTGACATTCATGAGGTTCATTGCTGTGAACCGCACTCCCATTCTGTTTTATTATAAAACTGTGATGTCAAAGCAGAGGAATCAGATGATCAAGTTCAGAATGAGGGGTCTCTGTCCCAGAAACTGCTTGTGCATTTCTGCGATCAGAAGAGACACTCGGAATAATATATGTGTGGTCTTATACATATAAATAGAACATTGCATCTTCACACACTTACCGTCCTTGCACTTCGCCTGAGGTCTTTGGATGTTCTCATTATGGTCCATCACTGCAAGCATATTCCGACATACCATGCCCTTGTACGAGAAACTGGACCGTTTTGGACAATACTTCAACCGCAGGCCATTGAAAACTTCAACAGAACCTGCAAGAAAGTAGTTCCAGGATTACAACGTATTCACTCAATATGACTGTCTCAGTGTCATACCTAAGAAAGATAAATTATAGGCTTTATGGCAGCAGTCGTTCGGTACACTATTGGACTTTCAAAGTCAAGCAAATTTGATTAAAATTATTTATTTGTTTAATCCACTTCCAAACCATATATATATACATATATAGCCTAAAGTCATGTGCAGATTGTGATCAGATCAACTCAACATAATTATACTATGCCAGTTTGAGAAAAAGTAGGAATTAAGGGAACCAAACTGACTAAGGTGACCAAAAGTGTCTTGCCATTACCTGTATGCTTGAAGTCTGTCATCTTGGACATGGCAGCCAGAAGTGACTTTTTAGTGATGACTTGAACAATGGCTTGGTGCGCTGGACTGTCAGGTTCGATCCACGTTATTTCCCGGTCTTCAGTATCAAGGTCGTCATGTTCACATTGGTGAAATTGGTCGTTTCCGAGCCATTCATGCTGGTCCACAATGTGGTGTTGCAGTGACAGCCATTTCTCCTTGAGCAACTGTGTACAATAAGAAATGAAAATGTCAAAATTTTGCTATTGAAGGCAATGTTTTCACATACTATGCAAGGGTGTCAAGAAACAGGTAGTGTGTCTAATATCAGATTTTAAAGCTAGTAAGTCCGCGTATTGTATGTAAAATTGACCTTGCAGTTACAAATCATAAACTGATAGATTTTGAGTATACTTCCAATCAACAGAATTGTGGTTTTTTTTCAGAATTAAGTGATTTTAATTGATAGTAAACTTAAGCCTCAAATTATTTAAGGAGAGCCCTGCATTGCTTGATTTGTAAACAAAACAACACTTATTCACACAATAAAAAGCCATTGTTAAAATTTTTAAAGGAATTTTTCTTCATATATTAAGCTTAGAATGTCAATTAAGCAAATTGTGCAGGCAAAATAGGCTATTTATTAAACATGACTTTAATCTTAATCTTTCTTTTGACATTATTTTTATCTGGCGACATACTAGCTTGAAGAGAAAATTAAAGAAATACTTGTAATGTCATGTGTCATTTTTAAGAGAAAATCATGTAAAACATCCGTCACTAGATAACTAGATAGCAAAACCTCTTTCCCTGTGTCATTTTCCGTGTTCCCGTGTTGATTGTGGTGATTTTTACACATGTGCTAGTTATTTTACAACTTATAATTTGGCACAGTCGGCCGCTTTAGAAAAGGCCCACGTACATTTACTATATCAAAAAAATTGTTCATATTGTGACATAAATTGGATGTGCATACATTTGTACATTAACATCAAGAGGCACTCAGCCAAATTATCATGATTTAAAAAACGCAAGAGACTACTAACCACTTCATCAGAGTTGCAGGTTTCGCAGCTCCACCAAAGATGGTTGCTGATGGCTTGGATCCACGGAGTCACTGCTTCGAAATCAGTCTGGTGGCTCTTGTTGGTCAGCTCCTTCGTAACAGACTTCGCTACGTGGAAGATGTCCACCTGGTGTTTAATCTCAGGATGGTTGGTCTTGAGATAGGCAGACACCTGTGAATGTCGGTCTGTTACGATGCCGCTGAAGTTGACGCTGTGAGCATCCAACTCAGCAAGGCATCTGCGGAGTCCTTCCAGCTCCATGGCGTAGGAAGAACCTACTTCGGAAACGCAGACGACCTTTGATGCCAGGATCAGGTCAGTCTGGTCACACATGACAGTGTACGTACAGAACTTAGCACTGTACCCAGGACTGTCGCATTGTCCATCACCAGCCAGGAATAGGCCTTCGTCTTGTGCAGCAGCAAGGACTGCATCCATGTGGTTGTGGTACACAGAAGAAATGGCGGGAAACAAGTGCAGTTCTTGAATACGGAAGAAGGTTGACTTGCTTATGAAAGCAACACCCATTAGAGAGAAGAGCTCTTTCACCTTTCCGAACTGGTTACCAGTAAAAAGAACTGCAGCAGCAGCCTTGAGGTTCCCGACATATTGGTGTTTGTTGACGTCCTGTGACCGCCACACATAGTCACATCCGCTTAGGCATTGACATTTCACAATGAGAAGTGTTCCCAGCTTGGTGATGGTTTTGGAAACAACTTTGCTGCCACACTGGGGACAGAACTTAAAGAGCAACCCAAGGTTGCTCTCAGACACTATCACGGAGTCAGATGTGGCAGCGGAATCCTCAGTGCCGTCCTCTTCATCGTCAGAATAATCCGTTTCGTCGTCATCCTCGATTGTTGTCTCTTGCGAAGGGGTAAATTCAGACACCTGAGAGAGGTTCTCCTGACTCCAAGTGGAACATGTAGCCTCACTCTGTTGGCTGCTCTCAATAGAAACGCTTGCATGTTCACTACCACTTGGTCGCACAACCCCAGGCAAGGTGTAGGAGTGGTCATCGAGATGAAGGTCCTCCCACTGAGTCGAGGCATTGACCATGACTACTCCGGATTTCTGACGGATGTCTGAGCAGTGCAAAGGAGAACAGCACCTGCAGCTTGTATTTCCAGTTTCCTGCAATAAAAAATACACATTTAGAATTTCTCATGTCGCAGCCAAGTTAATAATCTATTCAATGTGAAAAAAATTGAATTTCCCAGACTGTAGGGCTACCTGTCCCTCTAATATCAAGCCTCCACCATCAGTGGAGGGACAGTCTGATTTAGAAAAGCAAATAGACCGACATATCACTGAGGAAAAAATTACTACACCATTGTCCATGAGTAATGATGAGGTAATAATCAGGCAGTAAAAGAGAGACATTTTAAAATTTCATGGTCAACTGGTACAATGTCTTCACAGAATAAATAGATTCCTCAAATCAATAATTTGACTATCGTGCGCACAATTTTACATTTTTACATGTTTCATCTGAAAAACACTCGCCCACCCAGCTGTCATCCTACAATTATCCTAAGGCCTATCTAAAAAATAATGAAGCCAAAGTGTGACATGACCATCAAAATCTTATAATGTATTTTTTTTATCAAACAACCATGCAGTTTTATTAAGAACATATCTAAAGTTCCAGAAAATGTATTTACCATAGAATTTCAACCAGTGGAAATAACTGATGATAGCAGAAAAATACCAAATATTTGAAAGTTTATATTTTCATGTCTACGAAAGAAAACTAAACTAAATGTCGAATTTATCATCAAAGGAAATCAAATTTCTTTATAGGATGACATGGGACAAATAGTGTAGAGTCTTCAGGGCAGTTTTCATCACAATACATCGAATATATTGTGAGAAACACTATTTTTGATAATTTCTCAGCAATTTTTTTCAAAAACGTAATTAAATTTGCCTCAGAAACATATGTGTTCCTTTAAAACGATTTCAACTGTCCTATGTTATGGGTCTGGATGTTGGCTTCAAATTAATATCAAATAATTGACACTGACGTGAGTATTAACTCAGCAAAAGATGAAAGAAGCGATTTTTGGCCCTTTTTTCATATAAAATCCTGATTTTGTGTGATGATGTCGCATGAAATTGCAAAAAATATTCGAGTTTTGGCTTAAAATCGATTTTATACGATATTATAAGTCATAACTGATGAAACAGTATGACCATTTTAAATGGAAAAAGTGTGTTTAGATTGGATATTAACTTTATAGCCAATTTGGCCCCCAAATTTTTAAAAAACTTCATATATGCCATTATATTATTGGCTAGGTCATGGAACATGTTACATGTTCAAACTACTAAAATAGTGTGGTAATTGTCACAACAGGTAATATAAGTATCATGACTCAATTATTCACAGGAAAAAAATTTGAATATGATCAATATTTTTGTGAGCGTTACGCGTGCGACAAAGTATTTTTTGTATTTTGTAAACCACCAGGTGTCAGTCACCAACATGTATTAGTTTATTGATGCTTTCAAGCCAATCCAGGTTAAAATCAGAGCTTTCATATCGTTTTGCCGCATGAAAGTACTCCTTGCGTTACATGTGCGACACACGCACCTTCCCTCATATTCATTGGAATTTTTTCATGAAATGAATTTTTCACAAGCATGAAAGGCTCCAAAAGAACTAAGCAGATATTATAATAGATCTCAGTGGCAAAAAAGATTCAACTGACATGTGTAAAAGGTCAATTACAACATCCCATATCAGAAAGCTTCAAATTTTACTCAATTTTTCGAAGTCATCCTTTGAACACAAAGAATTCAAATGTGTCAAAACAAGCATATACTTGTTTCGATGAATTTATGAAGCCTTTTGACATAGAGATAAAAGGAAAATTAAGAAAATGAAAATGAGGTATGTCAAACTTTCATACACCTCAAATAATTCAAGTGAATAAAAATGTGAAGTCACGCTGAAATTGTGAAAAATGCACGTTTTTCAATGTACTTTTAAGATTATCTCAACAACCGTCTGTAATATTGTCATGAAATTATCTGTCTGGACTTTGGCACAAGACTGTATTCAAAGCAATAGTGCAATATAAAGTTGTTGCATACATCCATTCCTGCATTTCTTGACCCACAATAAAATACGCACTTAAAGAAACTACAATCAAGAAAAATTATTGGCTAATAGAAATCTGGTTATAAATTATCAAAATTTTTCAAATGGGCTCCAGGCGAATACTTTGCAGAGGCATCTGTAGCCTAAACTACCCTCTTGATTTGTAAATATTTAGCACAGCCATGAAATTGGTGCATTGTCACTGCCATGTAGGCCTATTGTGCAATATACGATTTTAAGATATTTACACCTCCCAACAAAAACTTTGAGGAAAAATATTAATTGAAAATTTTTTTCAAAAAAAATATATAATATAAAGGAATTATATAGATATTGTTCACTCAATTATACTTTTCATAGGAGGCTTTTGAGTAAGCCTATGAATAATTGGAAAAAGTTAAGTAAAACTCCCAGACCTCCTATATGTCCTTGTATGTAAATGCCAAAAGCATGATGTTACTACCTTGACAAACTATTTAGAGACAATACAATATGCAATTTTTTAAATACGACAAAAATATAGGAAATCGGCCTTTAGTTTACTTCAGTTTAGGGGCTGACCAGAAGATAGTTTCCATGTGTAGCTGGGGTACCGTTATGTTAAAAAAGTTTGTTGCTCGTCGCCGGCAAAAAATATTGTTCATCCTCACTTCGCGAGCGAAAAAAAATTTTGTTCCAGGGGTAAAATCCTTAGCCCCCCTCCCCTGACTATCGTCTGGTAGGCCCCTTAGTATTCTGGACTCTTGAATTAAGTTAAGATTTTAGTTTTTTTTCCCATCACCACTTACACTATTTTACAAATATTAACCAACTTTAATAAAACAGGAAGTATAAGAGTATCCATTTATCTATCTATCTATCTGTCTAAGAAATAGATAGCTATCTATTTATCTATCTATCGATCTATCTATATATCCAGTGTCCACCTATCTACCTACCTATCTACCTACCTATCAACCTACCTATCTACCTACCTACCTACCTACCTATCTACCTGCCTATCTACCTACCTATATACCTCCCTATATACCTACTTATATACCTATCTATATACCTACCTATATACCAGTGTTACATTGGCAGTGTATTATTGTGAAAAGAATGAAGAACATGAGTTTTAATTTTGTAACAGTGGTATTGTTTCCTGTCTATATCAGGCATACAGGTTTTCGAAATTCATTGTGTTTGCAAAAAACTAGAGATCTCTACCTCATTCCAAAGCTAAGTTCTAGTACATGCTTCTCCTCTTCATTAGTATATATATTTTATATGTCTTAATTAAGGTTATTGAGCAGCTGGGGTCACCCAGTGCACTGTTCAGCCTGCCAGGACTTCCCTGTGGGCCAGTGTGGCCTGGGCCACACCTGCAGCAGAGGTGGAGGCTTGGCCAAAATGCTTCTCTCTTATTGGCTGAGCAGCTACACATGGGTGGATTTCATTGTAGAGTTGCATTTATAGGCCTACAGTGAACAACAAGATTTAATGGAAAATGCAATTAAAGGCTAGTGCTATCAAGATTCACTTTATAAATTTATGAATTTATTCAGAGCAATAAGGGCTGCTAGAAGAAATTCTGATGAATGTGTAGGAGTATAACATTGACACCTGTTACTTGTCTTTTCACCAGCATAATAATAGATCTTTCTTATTTGGAGTCAGGAGTGATTGGCCAGGGTTTTCTCTTATATATATATATAAAATCACAGAAGACGTGTTATAACATATAGGACTTCCATTATATAGTGATCTTCTGTCAGTGCCAACAGTCATTATTAAAGCAGTTCCAAAAAAAGAAATATAGGCGTGGATAAAGCTAGATTGAAGGATTTATAGGCCTAGAATTTCAATATTTCAAAAGAGAAGGGTACATTTACCAGGCCTTTTGTTTTCTCAGAAAATTTCAGAGTATTTAAACAGATTAACAGAACAAACTTTTTGAGAGTTAGCCTAGTTTGCATTTAGGCCTTTTTTAGGCCTGAGCATTTGAACATTTCAGATTATAAGTTGACAATTGTCAGCTATATATTTTCCCTCCAGTTGCCAAATAAGCAAATAAAATCCCTCCTGCACATAGATAATATTATATATATATATGTAGGCCTCTCCCTGAACTTGAAACCATTGAGGGGGAGAAGGGGTGGGGGGGAAAAATCTTGTGACTTTTGAGTGGCCTGGGCCCACATATGACTGCTGCCCATGGGTGAGATCGTTGATAATGCACTATGGATTGGTCTGGAATTAAGGCTATGACATACAGTGATTAGTGTTTACCCTATCATTTGCAAATAATGTTATACTTTATGTAACATGGCCAATGTATATATGATTTAGGTTATATAGATATATATATATATATATATATATCATTTGCTCCACTGTTGAAGTTGCACAAAGATACCAATGGATTTATCTTCTTTTTAAAACAATTCATAATGATAACCTAAATCAAGAGAAAGAACTGCAGTCAAGAAAGAGAAAGCCTGTAAGACCATGATGACCTGCATGAGAAGAGAAACTGATAGATTCACAATTGGCCTACGGAAAACATTTTCCTGCAAGCCAGAAATAAATTAAGATTGCTCTCCAAATTGCTTTTATTATTTCTTAAGAGAGGCTTGCATGACCACATGTTGCAATGGGCCTATTTAATAAAACAAAAGCTTTTTCACAGCATTAAACATTTTTGCAGATTCTACTGTTTGTCTAATAGGCATAGGCCTATATCAGGAATAACAAAACATATTATTGAATAGCTCCAAATTAAACAACCAGATTTGTTTACTGATTTATGTTTCAAACTATACTGCTCATAATACACCCTCCTGTGCAGTTGGAACTGAGCCAACAGCCACAATATGCATTAATATGAGCTTTATCAGGTGGGGGGGGGGGGAGAGAAGGGCAGTTGGCTATTGACCTTTCCTGCAAGGTCAGACCCGGTGACCTGACTGTCGCTGAAGAGGTGGCCTGAGTGATGAGGGGGGGGGGGAGGGAGTCTTTACTGATTCTCAACTCTAGTGCAGAGCTAAATACTTTGAGTAAAGAAACTAACACTTTTTGAGAGATGGAGCACAGTAAGGGGACTGAGAAAGACATTGGTGCAAAAGCAGGGGTGGGAGTGAGGGCAGACATGGGGGCAACCTGGGCTATAGAAATCACAAATAATATGAGATATCAGTCACCATGCAGAAATTATATTATTACTATCAATTGATTTTGCTTGGGTACTGATTGCTATGCATGAATTACATACATATTATTACAGTTGTGCATTTCATTCTATCAAAAACTTGTTTATGACTTGTCATAATTGTTTATGAAGAAATATAAAATAGTCTTACTATTTGAATTGATCTGAAAATTAGTATTTCAACTCTTAAAAAGAACTTGTGCCAACAACTTCACGGCATTTATACCAACATTGATCCCAGGAAAACTAGATGGGAGCATATTTCCATATGCAAGACGAGCAGCAGGCAGGAGGTGATTGCCGGAAGGCGATGTAGGGTGCATTAATAGGCCTTATACAATATCCCTAGTAAGCGAGTACACCCATGTGATTGGTAGAGGGGGCCCATGTTAGGGGGCACCATTTCAGGGGCCCCAAATATGGGGCTGCAAGTGAGGGGGCCCCATTTGAGGGCCCCCCAATGGAGGCTGCAAGTGAGGGGGCCCCATTTGAGGGGGGGGGCTCATGTGAGGGGGCCCCATTTGAGGGGCCCCATATGGCGGGCACCATGTTGTAGATATTAAATGGTCGCCCCCTTAGTTCATTCATTGCTAGTTCCTTAGTAGATGAGGGGCTACAACCCCCATCCCCCTTAGTAGGTATTAAATGGTCGCCCCCTTAGTTCATTCATAGCTAGTTCCTTAGTAGATTTTAATCAAATAAAAAATATCTATCTATCTATCTATGTAGCATCATTGACTTCCATCATTGACTTCCATCATTGCCTTCCATCAGTGACTTCCATCATTGATTGCCATCATTGATTGCCATCATTATTGATTGCCATCATCGATTGCCATCATAGATTGATATCATTGTCATCCCATTTGAGGGGCTACAACCCCCATCCCCCTTAGTAGATATTAAATGGTCGCCCCCTTGGTTCATTCATAGCTAGTTCCTTAATAGATGTTAATCAAATACATCATTGACTTCCATCATTGACTTCCATCATTGACTTCCATCATTGATTGCCATCATTGATTGCCATCAATCTTAGCTCCATAGTAGATATTAATGAAATAAAAAAAAGCAAAGAAAGCAAGAAGTGTCAGTGAAAGTCTTCAGAAATGACAGTTTCCAATGATCTCTATGTAGAGATCACTGGTTTCATGCTTTCCAGCCACCAGATCACTGGTCTCATGCTTTCCAGCCACCAACGAGTTATCCACTAGGTGGAGCGTGTGTCAAATACTGCCCCCTAGCGGAAATTGAAACGCTTCGTTGCAACCTCTTTTCAGGACGCACGTGTTGTACCATTTTCTCAACGAAGAATGGCGAGAAAATTGCAAATAAACACTTGAAATAAAGCTATTATAAACGGATTTATGTCCCGGAAATGTTTTGTGAAATGCCAGTTTTCATCTTCTTAGTTCAGATGAGGGTTTGAGAAGGTAAGCAATGTATTACTGTGACGTTTGCAGCCCACGATTGAGTACGAGATGTGCACTCATTGACTCGTGATTTGAAACCCGGAAAATGACACGATCTCGTAATGGTATAGACGGCTCTGCTCGTCTAAATATAACTCATTCTATGATATTTCTATCCCTTATTGAGTTTTTGAGAACATCCCTTAATTATGTCGAAATGCAATCAAGACTTTCTCTGACATTGAACTTTAATTGGTCAGGGGTCACCAAGTGCAAGATCTTTTTGCCTGTGGTTCAAGAACTGGCCATTAGAGGACACTGATGATGTGTTGCCTGATATAATTCAGTGGGGGCCCATCTCCAAATTCACTTGTCATAGTTAAATTTTTGGCCACTAGAGGGCCCTTCACCTGTTTATGTTTCTGAAAAGCTGGTCTTGTGGCTCCAAAATGTTGACTGTTCATAATGATGAAATGCAAGCATGGGCAAATATACCAAAGATGCCAGATGATGTGTTTTTCTATGCTAAGCAGTGACAATGAAAAAATGCATCATAAGCAATTTAAGTTGAGGAAACAGAGAAAGATGTGGTGCCCTCACCATTGGGTATCCCATGCGGATGCCCCAACCCTATGGGTATCCCACTGGGTGCCCCCACCATTGGGGTATCCCATGCAGGTGCCCGAACCCTTTGGGTAGCCCATGGGGGTGCCCCTACCCTTTGGGTATCCCACAGGTGTGCCCCCACCGTATGGGTATCGCTCTGGGATTCTCCCACCCTTTGGGTAGCCCACGGGGATGCCCCACCATTTGGGTATCCCACGGGGGCGCCCCCACCCTTTGGGTATCCCAAGGGGTGCCCCTACCCTTTGGGTATCCCACGGGGGTGCCCCACCCTTGTTATATCCCACAGGGGTGCCCCCACCCTATGGATATCCCACTGGGTGCCTCCACCATTGGGGTATCCCATGGGGCTGCCCCCACCCTTTGGGTATCCCACAGGGGTGCCCCCACCCTATGGCTATCCCACTGGGTGCCCTCACCCTTTGTACCCAGTGCCCAGTGCCCACTGGTACAAAGGTATTCCACTGGATGTCACCAATCTTCTCATTCTTATAATAATGTGTATTCCACTGGTATAGGGTAGCCCACTTGTTTTGTTTGGAAATACAGAGTTTGGCTGCTTTTGAGACATCCCCTTGCACTGTTTGGAAATACAGTTTGGCTGCTTTTGAGACATCCCCCTGCACTGGCCTGCAGTATAAGCCAAGGCAGTCATGCATATCCAGTATAGACCAATGGCTGAGCTAGAATTCTGGGGACTGTCTCAAAACACACCAGTTGCCAATAAAATAACGTGCAAGCACTTTAACAGCTGCTTGTAGATAGACTATCTATCTGGCCATCTATATATCTATCTAACTATCTAACTATCTATATTTGTCTATATATCTCCCTTCCTTTCATGCTTCCTTCTTTCCTTCATTACTTCCTTCTTACCTTCCTTCCTTCATTCCTTCCTTCCTTCTTTCATTCCTTTCTCCTTCTCTTCTTTTATTGGTTTAAGCTTTTTACTGCAATTTCAATAAGTATGAGTTTCTGCAACAGGACAGTAAAACGTACAAACGTACTGGATATGATTGGTTGAGACACTGAATTACATGGCATAAAACTAATTTGAATACCACAAAAACGTGTATCAAGCCCAGGAGACGTGCTTGTTGGTGGCTAATCTTCTCTGAAAACCAAACTCAGCGGCTCACTGGAGCAGAATTATTATATTTTTTCACAGCTTCCAACGTTCAATATACAGATTTGAAGGACGTTTCATTGCTCATCCACCAATCAGATGAGCTTAAAATGCAACGTAGATAACTGGAAAACTTGGCCAAGCAACTCATACTAATTGATATTGCAGTAATGAATTTGTAAACAATCCCCCTGGCTGGCACTTGGCAGCTGCCATCACTGCAGCAGAACATTTAAAATTCGCGGGAAAAATGTACATTTTAATTTAGAAAATAAAAATTTATTGTCACAGAAGTTTACCAAAAGTTGATGGAAGCAAGATAATATTCTATTCAGACTGCATGCCAAGTTTTAATGACATAGGTGAAACAGCAGGACCAGGGCAGTTGTCATAAGTTTTCCTGAAACTCCTCTCGTAATACAGGCTGCAAGCAGCTGTAAAAAACAATAAGGTAGGGTGTGCCACTGATAAATCCTGAATCACAGAAATCTATGAAAGGCCTTACTATTTGATGATTTAGTCACCTGGCTCCTTAAAGTAAGTCAATGTTAGGCGACACCTGCAGCTTAATGTGTGCATGGAGTCTCCAGAATGCTGTGACCCTGGCGGAAAAATCGATAAATTTTCGTACGACCTGTAAAGTCCAAGCCAGCTGGCTGGCTGGACTTAATAAAATTATGAAGTCCTTACCTCTGAAAGAGTCTCCTCCATGGGTGTGACTCTAGCAGTAGGCAATGGCTGGGGACAAGCATCAGGGCGCAGTTCCCTCTTCTTCACATTCACATAACCAAGACTGTGCTTCAGCACGTTTAGAGAATCAGCCAAGGAAACAAAGTCTGAGGGCAGGAAATGGTCACTGCACACTCTAGTAGTTTCTTTAACTTCAACACCAGTCAACCTGAAACAAGACAAAAATCGCATTGAAAAATAATAAAAATTAAATCTGTTGAAGTACGATAGGCCTATAAAATAAGATCTAGACTAAACAGTTCAACAAAAATAAGTGTCCTTTGGATAAACTTGAATAATTATCTCAAAGATTCCATCGCTGATAATTATGACAGCCGGCTGAATTATAGCCCCGCATATCGACCTTACATGTGTGTATTTATAGCTCAGTGGCATTATTCGTGGCTATATCCCACAATAGGCAGTGAAGTTCTGGCAAAAAACCATGTGATTCACACCATGTGGTTCATCATTGTGAACCACATGCATCTCATTATCTGACGTGGTTATGTAAACAATGGGCAGTTAAGTGATGACATCACAATGTTTTCACACGCTGATTGGTCGGTGTGGTTGCTAGGGATCTTTTTGCGGCCATTCAAACAAAATAGTGCCTCTTGAAATTATTAATTATTTTTACCGGAAGTCTATTTTTATTGTGGGATATAAATAAAACTTAATGGGAGTGTGGTTCACAGCAATGAACCTCATGAATGTCAGGTCTGCTGCAGAATAAACACTCGTCCTTCGGACTCGTGTTGTATTCTTTTGCGACCTGACATTCATGAGGTTCATTGCTGTGAATCACACTCCCATTAAGTTTTAGAATAGAGCCAGCAGCCTTCTTGTTTGTGAGCCTACCCCTGTTTTCACAAATCCCTGGCTTTTCCAATGGATATGAACAATTTCACCATGCGAGGGAGCCACCAGCTGCATAAACTTCATCATGTGTCTGGAGAAAATTTGTTTGTCAATCGTATTTAGAAGACAACTAAGGACTTCTTGTGTGTATCAGTTAGGTTCCTTGGATGCAATAACAAATAATTTGAGTGGAGTTTAAACATCTTTCGGTAAATGTTTTTTGAAAAAGTAAAATCTTCGTATTTTTTAAAATAGGGGTATGTGAACTCAGGATCTGCTGGCTCAAACAAAAATAAAGCAATAAAGTTACAGATCATGCACACTGTCAACATGCAGGCCTACCAACTGGCCAACTTTCACAGAAATCGGATGCATGAATTGAGGCAGTATCGAGTACTCATAGTACAGATTTATTCATATTTCTAACTTCAATACTTTTTATGCACATGGAGAAAATTGCATGACGATTCCTGAAATTGACCAATTTCAAGTGCAAAAATAGCCATGTGGGACAGGTGATAGAAACTTGAAATCTATTTTTGAATAAATTTCAGAAATTAATTTAATTATAAAGCTACTTTTGCTAAATTTTGGTCATGTGTCACTAGATGTCATTTCCAAAACAGGAATTAATGTCACTACACATGTCACTGTGCTCCATCACTCACTATTCTCCACTTCTTACTATTCTCCGCCCTCACTGTGCTCCATCCCTCACTATTCTCCACTTCTCACTATTCTCCGCCCTGACTGTGCTCCATCCCTCACTATTCTCTGCCCTCACTGTGCTCCATCCCTCACTATTCTCCACTTCTCACTATTCTCCGCCCTCACTGTGCTCCATCCCTCATTATTCTCCACTTCTCACTGTTCTCCGCCCTCACTGTGCTCCATCCCGCACTATTCTCTGCCCTCACTGTGCTCCATCCCTCACTATTCTCCACTTCTCACTATTCTCTGCTCTCACTGTGCTCCATCCCTCACTATTCTCCACTTCTGACCATTCTCCGCCCTCACTGTGCTCCATCCCTCACTATTCTCTGCCCTCAATGTACTCCATCCCTCACTATTCTCCACTTCTCACTATTCTCCGCCCTCACTGTGCCCCATCCCTCATTATTCTCCACTTCTCACTATTCTCTGCCCTCACTGTGCTGCATCCACACTATGCTCAACCCCTCACTATTATCCATCTCACTTTGCTCCATTCCTCACTATGCTCCACCTCTCATTATGCTCCACCTCTCTATGCTCCACCTCTCACTTTGCTCACGTCCCTCACTATTCTTGACCTCTCACTGTTCTCCACCTCTCTCTGTGCTCCATCTCACTATGCCAAACCTCTCACTATGCCCAACCTCTCACTACGATCCATTCCTAACTATACTCCATCTGTTACTTTGCTGCACTCCTCACTATTCTCCACCTCTCGCTATGCTCTATCTCTTACTATTCTCCACCTCTCATTATGCTCCCTCCCTTATTATGCTCAACCCCTCACTATTCTCCACCTCTCTCTCTATGCTCCATCCTCACTATGCTTCATGAGCCTCTCACTCTGCTCCAACTCTAAGTTTGCTCCATCTCTCACTTTGCTCCAACTCTCACATTGCTCCATCTCTCCCTGTTCTCCACCTCTCACTATGCTCACCTCTCATAATGCTCCACCTCTCTCCTCTCACTATGCTCCGTCTCTCACTATTCTCCACCTCTCTTTATGCTCCATCTTTATCACTATTCCATCACTATTCTCCACCTCTCTTTATGCTCCATCTTTACTATGCTTTTCGTCTCGCTATGCTCCAACTCTCACTTTGCTCCATCTCTCATTGTGCTCCACCTCTCACTATGCTCACCTCTCATTATGCTCCACCTCTAAATTTGCTCGGTCCCTCACTATTCTCAGCCTCTCACTGTGCTAAACCTCTCACTATACTCCACCTCTCTCTGTGCTCAATACCTCACTATGCTCCACCTCTCACTGTGCTCCACTTCTCACTGTGATCTATCTCTACCTAAGCTCCATCCCTCATTTTGCTCCATCCCTCGCTATGCTCCTCCTCTCACATGCTCCATCTCCCATTATGCTCCTCTCACTATGATAGACTTGTTACTATGCGCTAGGGCCCTGCACGGGACTAGATTTCTGTCTCACTCCCGCCCGTTCTTTACAAATCTGCTCCTGCTCCCATCCCGTTCTAGGCATTATAATGATAAAATTTTCCGAATTTTGACCCACTCCCGCCATATTTTGTCAAGTTTAGTCCCGTTCCCGTCCCGTGCAGGGCCCTACTATGCGCCACCTCTCACTGTGCTCCATCCCTCACTATTCTCTACCCTCACTGTGCTCCATCCCTCACTATTCTTCACTTCTCACTATTCTCCACCCTGACTGTGCTCCATCCCTCACTATTCTCCACTTCTCACTATTCTCCGCCCTCACTGTGCTCCATCCCTCACTAATCTCCACTTCTCACTATTCTCCACCCTCACTGTGCTCCATCCCTCACTATTCTCCACTTCTCACTATTCTCCGCCCTCACTGTGCCCCATTCCTCACTATTCTCCACTTCTCACTATTCTCCGCCCTCACTGTGCTCCATCCCTCACTATTCTCTGCTCTCACTGTGCTCCATCCCTCACTATTCTCCACTTCTCACTATTCTCCGCCCTCACTGCACTCCATCCCTCACTATTCTCAGCCCTCACTGTGCTCAATCCCTCACTATTCTATGCCCTCACTGTGCTCCATCCCTCACTATTCTCCACTTCTCACTATTCTCCACTTCTCACTATTCTCCACCCTGACTGTGCTCCATCCCTCACTATTCTCTGCCCTCACTGTGCTCCATCCCTCACTATTCTCCACTTCTCACTATTCTCCGCCCTCACTGTGCTCCATCCCTCACTATTCTCCACTTCTCACTATTCTCTGCCCTCACTGTGTTCCATACCTCACTATTCTCCACTTCTGACCATTCTCCACCCTCACTGTGCTCCATCCCTCACTATTCTGTGCCCTCACTGTGCTCCTTCCCTCACTATTCTCCACTTCTCACTATTCTCCGCCCTCACTGTGCTCCATCCCTCACTATTCTCTGCCATCACCGTACTCCATCCCTCACTATTCTCCACTTCTCACTATTCTCCGCCCTCACTGTGCTCCATCCCTCATTATTCTCCACTTCTCACTTTTCTCTGCCCTCACTGTGCTGCATCCCTCACTATTCTCCACTTCTCACTATTCTCTGCCCTCACTGTGCTCCATCCCTCACTATTCTCCACTTCTCACTATTCTCTGCCCTCACTGTGCTCCATCCCTCACTATTCTCTGCCCTCACTGTGCTCCATCCCTCACTATTCTCCACTTCTCACTATTCCCCGCCCTCACTGTGCTCCATCCCTCACTATTCTCTGCCCTCACTGTGCTCCATCCCTCACTATTCTCCACTTCTCACTATTCTCCACCCTCACTGTGCTCCATCCCTCATTATTCTCCACTTCTCACTGTTCTCCGCCCTCACTGTGCTCCATCCCTCACTATTCTCTGCCCTCACTGTGCTCCATCCCTCACTATTCTCCACTTCTCACTATTCTCCGCCCTCACTGTGCTCCATCCCTCACTATTCTCTGCCCTCACTGTACTCCATCCCTAACTATTCTCCACTTCTCACTATTCTCCGCCCTCACTGTGCTCCATCCCTCATTATTCTCCACTTCTCACTATTCTCTGCCCTCACTGTGCTGCATCCCTCACTATTCTCCACTTCTCACTATTCTCCGCCCTCACTGTGCTCAATCCCTCAATATTCTCCACTTCTCACTATTCTCTGCCCTCATATCCCTCACTATTCTCTGCAATCACTGTGCTCCATCCCTCACTATTCTCCACTTCTCACTATTCTCTGCCCTCACTGTGCTCCATCCCTCACTATTCTCTGCCCTCACTGTGCTCCATCCCTCACTATTCTCCACTTCTCACTATTCTCCGCCCTCACTGTGCTCCATCCCTCACTATTCTCTGCCCTCACTGTGCTCCATCCCTCACTATTCTCCACTTCCCACTATTCTCCGCCCTCACTGTGCTCCATCCCTCACTATTCTCTGCCCTCACTGTGCTCCATCCCTCACTATTCTCCACTTCTCACTATTCTCCGCCCTCACTGTGCTCCATCCCTCACTATTCTCCACTTCTCACTATTCTCCACCCTCACTGTGCTCCATCCCTCACTATTCTCCACTTTTCAATATTCTCCATCCTCACTGTGCTCCATCCCTCACTATTCTCTGCCCTCACTGTGCTCCATCCCTCACTATTCTCTGGCCTCACTGTGCTCCATCCCTCACTATTCTCCACTTCTCACTATTCTCTGCCCTCACTGTGCTCCATCCCTCATTATTCTCTGCCCTCACTGTGCTCCATCCCTCACTATTCCCCAATTCTCACCTCTCACTTTGCTGCACATCTCACTGTGCTTCAGCTCTCACTATTCTCCAACTATCTGCTATCTCTAGGAAGGAAGGAAGGGAGGGAACAAGAAAATCTTTTTTTTTTAAAAGATATATGCTGGCTGTAGTGATTACGATTTCAAAATGAACAATAAGAGTATGTTTTGCCAAAAGAATTTTAAAATATGGTATAAGAGAAACTACAGATGAACCCATGATATGGTATAAGAAGCTATAAGAGGAATTATAGATGAACCGATGATAGATCTATCTATTTATCTGTCTATCTCTTCATCCCAAGGGGGCATGCGATACTCCGGAGACACCAACTATACTTTTTCTATATCTCTCACTAACTAGGTCTGGAACACACATATATAATGGGTTCATCTATAAATCCTCTTATAGCTTCTTATACCTGCTCTGCTGATCTACACTAACTTGTGTATTGTATTGACTGTTATTTTTATTCCTATGACAGTTTAGCTGGAGTTAGCAAGTTCATATGGGGGAGCATATAATAGGTTCAATATGACTCACTATTAATTAGTAAGTCACTATATATGACTGTCAATCCCTAACTGTTAATCAGGCATCCCTTACTGGTGTTCATCAGTTAGTCACTACCTGTTAGTCATTAAGTCCGTTGTTTTGGTAGTAATACTATTTGTTAGTCACTAAATAGGTTATTTAGTCACAAACTATGAGTTAGTCAAAAACTGTTAGTCAAAAACTGTTAGTTAGTCAAAAACTGTTAGTTAGTCAAAAACTGTAAGATAGTCAAAAACTGTTAGTTAGTGAGAAAGTGTTATTTAGTCAAAACTGTCTGTAGTCAAAACTGTTAGTCAAAAACTAATTCAAAAATGGTTAGTAAGTCAAAAACTGTTAGTTAGTCAAAAACTGTTAGTTAGTCAAAAACTGTCAGTTAGTCAAAAACTGTTAGTTAGTCAAAAACTGTTAGTTAGTCAAAAACTGTTAGTTAGTCAAAAACTGTTAGTTAGTGAGAAAGTGTTATTTAGTCAAAACTGTTAGTAGTCAAAACTGTTAGTCAATCAAAACTGTTAATTAGTCAAAAACTGTTAGTCAATCAAAGACTGCTAGTCAGTCAAAAACTGTTAGTTAGTCTAAAACTGTTTGTAGTCAAAAACTGTTAGTAGTCAAAAACTGTTAGTAGTCAAAAACAGTTAGTAGTCAAAAACTGTTTGCAAGTCTAAATGGTCAGTTAGTTAAACTGTTAGTGGTCAAAAACTGTTAGTTAGTCAAACTATTGTAGTCAAAAACTGTTAGTAGTCAAAAACTAAGTGAAAATGGTTAGTTAGTCAAATTAGTAGTCAAAAATTGTTTGTCAGTCAAAAACTGTTATTTAGTCAAAAACTGTTAGTTAGTCAAGAACTATTTGTAGTCAAAACTGTTGGTTGTCAAAAAACTAAGTCAAAAACTGTTAGTTAGTCAAAAACTGTTAGTAAGTTTAAAAACTGTTAGTCAAATACTGTTAGTTAGTCAAAAACTGTTAATTAGTCACTAATTGTCACTAACTGTTAGTCACTAACTGTGACTCACCAACTGTTAGTCAGTTACCAACTGTTGGTCAGTCACCAACTGTTAGTTAGTCACCAATCACTAACTGTTAGTCAGTTACCAACTGTTAGTTAGTCATGTAAGTCAGCCAGTCCTTAGCTGTTAGCAAGTAACTTTTAGTAAGTTACTAACTGCTAGTCCCTAACTGTTAGTCATTTTGTCCCTAACTGTTGTTCATCAGTTGGTCACTACTGTTAGTAAGTCACTGTTGTTAGTCACTTACTGTTAGCAAGCACTAACTGTTGTTGATGCACTAACTGTTTGTTAGTCTTTAACTGCCAGTTAGTCACTAACTGTAAGTCACTAACAGTCTGTTAATCACCCCCAAAAAGTGCCACCCAGAAACTGGACCTATAAATAGAACAAACTGCTCTCATTACTATTCACCCCCAATTGTTACAACTCACCCCCAATTATTTCAGGTCCTGCAACAATTGTATCTGCACCAGTTGGTCGATTAATGAGTGGCAGGTGTACTTTTACATCAATGCAACAATATTAAGTATTTGTGATCATAAGATATTTTGTAATGCTCTAGCTGATATTACTTAATGGTGGGGACCAAACCGGTTGACACTTTTCCGTATGGGGCAATCAGTATAGTATGCTGGCTGCAGAGCCAATACTGTACTATAACAAATCTTGTCCTAAAGTTCAAGAAGCCAGCATAAAAATAATAATGAAAAGGGAAGAAATTGATTGAATATAGGTCTGTGGGCCTGTATAATGTAAATTAATGTATGCCTGAATATAAGTATAATGTTGAAAACTATACTCTTATAGGACAAAAACTGCCTGAGCTGCTCTTTTTCAGTTTTTCAAAAAAATCTTCATTAACAGTATGTAAGACATATGTCTTTAATCACTTAAGATAGGTTGCTAATTGCCCAGGGTTCACTGAGTGCACTCCACACAGTCATGTGCTTGGACCTGGACTCTCCCCCTCCCCTCCCCCCCAACGTTCTCTTGGGAGGCCCTCTCCCTGACCAGTCCCAACCTTCACTTTTTTTTCCTGCCACTAGAGGGAGCAACTGTTCTTTTTTTTTGGCCAACAGGTGGAGCTCAGTTCAATCCCCCCCCCCTTTCCTATTTTAGAGCAGATAACCCAGTTGTTCCTGTTTAGAAGCATGAACTCTCACTCAGCAAGCCACTGCTTAGAATATTAGATTGATTCTTTTAGGTTTATTGATTTTATCCTGGTAAATGTATACAATAAAGGGAAACTTGCTTTAACTTTTTAGAATTCATATTGGCCTGTTATACATAACTTACACAAGAACCTCAGATTAGGCACATTTTATCATAGTGAGTAAATAATTCAATTTCATTGTTAATTTCCCCACATTTTATTGAGAGCCAGTATTGACATGCTAATGTCTTGGGTGCTACATTAAGTTATATGGTCTTATATTTATTATCAGTCTCCATGAGACTGCTTTATGTGTTAGGCAGTGCAAGTATTGCACTGCAGTCTCCGGATATTGGCCATGCAAATGAGCACAAGCAGCATGCAAATGAGTATGATACGGCAGAATGAACTTAAAACAAAATTGTTTTCTTTAAAGTGTGGGAATTTTTTAATTATTGGATAACAATGTAATTGTTTATAATTTTAAGTTGTAAGTCCCAACTGCAAGTTGTTATGTGACAATAGGAGAAACCAAACAAAGTGACATAACAAGTATTTGTAATTAATTACACAAGGTGTTTTAGGACATAAAACCCAAAACAATAACTACTGTTTATGAAAAGTTATGTAACCAGTCAGTTAAGATATTTGGAAAATAACCAGTAACAATTAAATGTTATGTAACCAAACAGTAAACATTTTTGGAAAATCCAATATCAGGAGTCCCTCTGACACTTCGTGTCATCGGAAAAATAGGGACTCATGGAGGTAGGTTTGATCAGAGAGTTAACTTATACATGTAGGTCCATGGTTTGATAAATCACAGTAATAATAGATACAATATATTATTGTAGCAGTACACAGGAGGTACAGATGTAACTAAATATATAAAGCTGTAGTGAAAACCATTTCTGTAGATATTGAAGCACATATATATAAACATACATGTAAGCAATCTTTTCAGAACAGGCCTATAAGGAAATAACATATAGGTTTAAAAAATCTCATATTTAATACAAAGGCATTGTGGAGAGCTATGAGGAGTGTTGCATAACACATTATCACACTTATCAGTGAGTGGGAGACCCCCCTCCCATTGTCTGTGTACCATTCAATATCCACAGCAAACACACAGACAATTTGGAGCACGTGGCACAGTGCAAGGGGAGGAGCTAATAGTGATTGACAGCAGAATGTCAGCCAATCAGTGGCAAGCTCTGTCAACTTAGCCCCTCCTCCCAGTGGGCTGAGCTCGGGGGTTGGCAAGGATTATACTATAAAAAATAAGATGGCAGGGATTATACTTATAAAAAATAAGTGATCTCAGGATTCGGAAATAGCCTCAAATAGGCTGGTATGCATATTTGGTTAGTATAGTATAGTTAATTGCCAAATTGACAAGACATGCCAAACATTTACTGCAGGCATTAGTCTTATTTTATTCAGTGGCTCCCTATGGGGTGCCTGGGGGGGGGGAGCCAAGTGTCATCGATCATGTCCATTTATTGAATTTAAATGACAGATGGTTAATTCTGTTGACTAGAAATTTATGAAAAGTAGGCCTACTACCATATTACCATATTGCGTTTGCAGATATTATTTAACTGATGGCCTTTTACAATGATTAACATGCATGATTAACAAATATGATCATGTTTAACTGCTGTTTGATTTATAGCTAAGACATTGTAAAAGTGAGAGACAGCGAAAAAAAAAACAATTGTGAATTGACCAACCTCAAAGATGTCATCCACTTCTGGGCCAAAACAGGATCACTTGGGATGCGATGGTAGCTGATTCCTTGACTCTTCCGAGTGCTATTACCACAGCTGGACACGATACAGACAACCATGATGATGATCAGTGATGATCAGTGATGATGCAAAATATCGTCTGCCAGTCAAATCCACGGGACCAAAATGTTCAACACTGTTCAATCGCCTTCACAACATTGATATCAATTCCAGATGCTCAAAGACAAGTCATGCTGTTGATCTGAGCCCACAAGGCTGTGTCAGCTCTAAATAAATTGCCAATCAGTTTCAAACTGTCAAAATGTCGAACGCAGCAGTTTGCAGTCAGCTGAAGTCTGTGAACGTGCTGGATGACGCAACTCATCTGCACAGAAAATGATGACGTCAGAGCTTGTTTATGACGTATCTGGTGTACACGTAGCGGCCGCGCAACATTTTTGCTCTGCTGTGAACTATTTTAAAATTGGCTGGACCAGTCTATCACTCTGAATTTCCCAGTGTCCACAGCCATGACTTTGCTACCCCTGAATATGACATGGGGGTCCCGCGTCAGATTGTTGAGGATATATAACATCAAGAAATAGCAGTCATAGGCTTGCCCATTGTGAAATACCAGAGTATACCCCTCAAACATCTTGTCAAAGAAGAACGTGCAGAATCTGTAAGCCACATCTTCACCGAACAAAGTTACCCCCCTTTCACCACAGTCTGCTGAACTCATGCACACTTTGCGGTCCTTTGAACCCCTCCCATGCCTCCCAAGGATTCCTCGACACTTTTCACAATCGCTTCCGCAATGTGAGCACCTAGGGTTCTCTCGATAACTCGAACCCTCACAGTGCTCACACTGCCAATGCGCAACAATCAAATTTGGTTCGTGAAATTCAGCCGTAGGGTCAGTTTCGAAGTCTGCAAACATGTACTTTGATGAAATAGTTTTAGGTTGTTTTTGCCGAATGTAACAATAATGTACACCAGAAACCTCTTGCTGACATACTTTACAAGTCCTGAACCCGCAATGGTGTTCCTTGGATGTGCTGTAGAAAGAGCCGCATTCTTTACAACGATGTGAGCTTGCACACACCCCATTGGTCACATGGCCTGTAAAGCAGACCTGTGAATTTATGAACCTGTTACACACCTGACAAGTCACCTTCTCCCCCTCTACTGGTAGACATTCATCCCTACCACAAGAACGGCATACATTTATGCAAGAGTGTTTCATCTTCTTATTGTAGCATTCCTTGCACTTATGGCAGAATGTCGCACCCCTGAATAGAGCAGACATATTCACTATTGCATGAAAGTGACCAGGTCCCTTGTCACCTTCAGCAGGTTTGGCATAGAACAAGAAGATCGTTCTCTGTCTCTCGTCACTGCCAACATATACTGGCCTAAAATCTGTTCCCGACTGGAAAACTATGACCTGAGCATTTGCCGCCCTCTCATAAGCCACAATATCGGTAAAGGACGGTGTGTAAGCTAGGGCAAAACCCGCTGCTTCTTGGAGAACACAGGCTTCGCGGACCAGCACATCCCTATTCCTATTGTAAAGCTGGTCCAGGTGATTCTGACAAGCTCGTATAAGCTGGGGGTCGCCCGACTCCTCACTCTCCACTCTACGTAGCTTAGCTAGTGCCACAACCATCGACCTAGCCAGGCAAAGGTTATCCAGCGACTTAGTCTTTGATATGCCTTTGCAGTATCGCAGTGAGTCTCCCTCCCCGAAAATGTACTGTAGCCTGACACCAAACTTCCCTGCTCCGCGAGGATTTCTGATGACAGCCACCTGAATTTCCAGAGGCTCATCCAGGAAAAGGTCCTCATCTGACTGAAGGACAGCCCTCAGGAAGTCTTCGACCAATCCCACATGTAGGTCTCTGAGGGGCATCAACCCAATACTACGAGGACAGTGAAAAGACTTGCTCGACAAATATAGTCTGACCAGGTCGCTTTCGCTGTAGCACTCCTTAAGCTTCTCAATTATGCTATCTACCACATCTAGCAATTGTCCCACTACCTCTGCTAAAACCACATTGTTCCACTGGTTATTGAAGTTTACTCTATACACAATCTCTCTAACTAACCCCCCAGCAAAATTCTTCTCTCGTATATTGACATCAAGATTCTTGTAGAAGTCTACTTTATAGTTTCTCCCCTTAAAAAGCATGCGCTCATCAAATTCCCCCTCTTCATTTTCAGCATTAGGAGACAGTGGAGCTGGCCAAAACACTTCTTCTTCTTCTTCCACTAGGGAATCTTCCATACCCCCCTCATCACCAATTGCACCATCACCTTCACAATTTGAGTTATAAATTAATCTCATGATATCATCTAGTATTTCATCTTCTACTTCCGCATGCACCACTTCTCTCACCTCGCCGGTCTTCACTGCCGAAAGCACTCTTTTCTGCTCTCTGTTAAAAAGAGAAAAAAGCATAGTAAAGTTGAAGGTGTTGTTCTCTATTACTTTTGCTACTTTTTCTTATTATGTTTTTTTCTGTTCCAACTACTCTACAACCCTCAACCCTTACCTAAGACTTAATTTTGTAATGACCGAACCTAGTTCATTGGGAAGCTTTGGTGTAGATGATGTCGCTGATTTTGGACGCCGTGTGTCTGAAGGCCCGGGTCTAGGGTTACCTAATAACTTAGGTCGACGGGGGTCGGAAGGCAATGATGAAGGTGCAGTTTTCTTGTCCGCAGTTACGACTGAAGTGTTGCTCCTCTTTTTCTTCAGTGTCAACCCTGTGCCTGATTTACCTTGTGTGTCCTTTTTCGCCTTCACCTCGTTTTCTACAAACCTGTTTTTGAATGAAAATAATCAGGAGGATGAGACTTGAGTACAGCTAACCATGAGAACAAGATATAAAAATTTAAATGATAACAAATACACAGAAGAAAGGTTCCTCTGGTATTGCTATGCTTACCTTTTTACCACACTGGCCTGCACTCTGTCGCTCTTCAACATGTCTTCGTCGGCCACCTTTGCTGCTTTCCTTTCTTCTTCCATTTTGGCTGCATTTTCAGCTCTGAGAAGGGGGAAAGAACAGCATCATTATCTCTCAGATACTAGGCTATTAAACACAGAAAACTAATAAAGGTCTGGTTATTACAATTCTCTCTTTACCTCTGTGCTGCTTCCAGCATTGCCTCATTGGGGGAATTGCTCCACTGCGAAGTCTCAACATCACCCTGCTTGACCTCTGGAATTGAGACAATGACACCGTCTGTGGGATCCTCCATTTCTACCATATGGCACCTGAAAAGACAATGGTTAAACGAAATCGTTATTTCCTATAATACAAAAACAAACCCCTGATTGCACAGTAGAACAAAGATATATAAGGAAGTGTAACCCACCTTTCAATCTCATCCAACTCATCTACGAAGGGGCCCATAGACCCTGAGAAGTTGAGCATTTCATCAACTAGAGAATCAGCCTCACTCCTCACCACCACCTCTCGGCTTGCAGGTGTGCTCTCCGGCTGCTGGCTCTGTGTAACAGTTGTCTCCCACGGTTGCCCCTGCGGACTTGGAACTTGAAAGTTGTCTTGCTGAGTACCCGATGGTTGACTAGCCTGTGTGTCATAGTGTTCAACCACAACCAGGGAGGCATTAGGCTTCTCCCGTCTGGTGGAAGTATTCTCTGTTGATGTTGGGACAGGCGTGCTTGTATATGAAGGAGGAAGCAACTGCAGCATGGAGTTTTGATGATGCTGCTTGCGAATGGCAGACTTCTGTGGAGCTTTCCTATCACATGCTGGGTGTTGGCGAGGGAGTCTGTGTTCAACTTTGGCTGTGTGCATAGCCTTTGAGGGATGTCTGCTGCATTCCATTGCTCGAGCACGGGGGACTCTGTAACGATTATTATTATTATTATTATCATTATTTTTTTTTTGTTGAATAGAACACTGAGGAGAAAAATATTAAAAAGAGAGAGGTTAGTACTGTTCACTTACCGCACATAGCGTTTTGCAGCCACCTCAAGTTCGTCGCTCGCATCATCACTACCATTCTTTCTCTTCTTGTAGTTCTTTTTGGTTTCAATGATTTTGTAACTGAGTTGACGTAGACGCTTCTCAGCTAACTGTTATACAGAAAAGAGAGGGAAATATTTCATTAGTTTCCTGTTTGGAACAAGATACTTTTTCTTCAAGAAACCAAGATAATAAAATAAAGAAATAATAAAAATAACATCAAAAGTTGGCTTTAACTTGAACGCACCTCATCAAATTCATAGTCTGTCAAGTTGCCACCCTCTTCTTCTTCTTCTTCTTCGTCGCTTGACACATCTAAGACTACCCTCCTGCGCAGTCTGTCCGCACGTCTGAGCTTTGGTGAAGAGTTCTCTTCTACTTCCCTCATGGTTCTCTTGTGAGTACGGACAGGGCGCTGAAGAAGCACAGTGTGGGGGTAAGGTACAATACCCGGAGTCTGAGGCTCCAATTCCTTCGCGGACTCTGCTGAAGACGGATGCTGTACTCCCCTACAGGAGCTTGACTGGGATTTGTCTGGCGTAGAAGGTCATTCCTGCAAAAGAAAAAAACAAAGCGTGCGGGTTTATTATCATTATTTTAGAAATGGATGTTGCACAAGACACGGAACCTTCTTCTTCTTCTTCTTCTTCTTCCTCAAACCTAACCCCTGATGACAGAAACCCCTTCTGTTTTGAATGTCCTACTGCCACAATGCTAGTAGGTCCTTCTATGTCAGGGAAGACAGTGCTAACTATGAACATACTCCGCAACTCTTCCACAATGTATGCCATTCCTCCTCAAAAGATTGTTTACTCTTATGGGGTTTACCAAAAAGTTTTTGGTCAGCTGGAAAACGAAATCCCCAATTTGACATTGCACGAAGGTCTGCCGGACAAAGAGCTAGTGGAAAGCATAGGGTCAGAGGCCCCGGATCATCACACTCTCCTAGTGCTTGATGACCTCATGGACGAGATTAGCAAATCTGCTGAGATGTGTGCACTCTTCACACGCGAAGTACACCACCGGAGGATATCTGTTATCATGATCTCACAGAATATTTACCACCAGTCACGGTATTCGCGCACTATCAGCCTCAACAGTAGTTATCTTATTTTGATGAAGACCTGTCGTGACTTGCAACAGATACATCACCTCTCCAGACAAATGTTCCCCTCCACCCCCAAAAGACTCTTGGAGGCCTATGAGGATGCCACACGCACACCCCGAGGCTACCTTGTGGTGAACAACCTAACGAGCTCAGGAGATGATGACGTAAGACTCAGCTCCGGAATACTCCCGGGGGACACCCTAGTATTATACACAAGGAAGTGAAGACACTTGGCTGATTAGTCACGTTGCCGATGTCGTAGAGTGTAGACGTGTATTACTCCTCAAGACAGAGCATGTCAGCTCGTGTGAAGAAAAGTTACCCTCTTGCAAAACTTGTTGTTGAGACTTTTCAAGTATCTCAATCCCTTGCACGTAAATTGTTAGGCGAGGTGAATGGAGACCAGGCATTGGCTATAATTGAATTGATTCTCAATGTGTTATGGGGACACCTTGTAATACCGGAGCGTGTCAGACGCGAACTGAGGACAAGCAGGGTCATTCTTCGCCGACTGTCTCGCATTAGAACAGGTCTTCAAGCAAGAGAGGGTATCTACAGACACTACAAAGTGGTAATAAGCTTCCTGAGTTTGTGTCTTGGAGAGTTAAAGCGTCTAGCAGGGGGAATCGAACACAGGATCAGCGACACGTCAGACCTAACAGAAGAAACTGGAGGATACGACAGTGGGAGTTCTTACAGCGAAAGCGACAGCAGCGACAGCAGTAGCAGCAGCAGCAGCAGCAGCAGCAGCAGCAGCAGCAGCAGCAGTAGTAGTGAGTCAGACGGCGAAAGTCAGAGTTCAACTTTGAGCTGGAAGAGTGAGAGCTCAAGTGAGAGTGAAAGTGAGGACACTCATTTCTCAAAATCATCATCATTTTGTGACAGTGAGAATAGCCTGGAAGGAGGAGAAGGTGAAGATATTGAACCTGCCAGAGAGGAAAAGTTGAAAGTGACGTGATTAAAAAAAAAAAAAAAAAAAAAAAATGACATCCTCTATGAAGTTCAACCGGAAAGTCTATGTTGTGCCAGAGGAGAAATATCTCAACATGCTGCAAGATCTAAAGTTGCGGGCGGAAGTTGCGGGCGGAGTCCCGCAACTTCCACCCACTCAGCCTTCCAAGTCGACAGAGGAACCTACTCCAATCCTTCGCGAAGGCATGAGTGAAGTGACCGGGGCGCCAGACACCCATCCCCCTGAAAGTGGAGGAACTGATGTCGAGCAAAAATCTAAGGGGACAGCGGGTGACAACACTGATGAAGTCGAGCCTATCTCTGGTGCTTTGGGGAATGATGATGTGAGTAAGAAGAATCTGACAAAAGTTCAGTCCCTACTGGCACCCTATAAGGGAGGTAAAGGAGGGAGTAAAAACTTTACTGCCGCGCTTCTGCACACGCAATCTACACGTTACCCTCTTCCCCGAGACTATAAGACTTTCTACTCCATCTTACTGGAAAAAAACATCCCTCTGGAGTTGATAGGTAACAAGAGATTGAGAAGGGTTCTTCACTATCTGAAGAACTTGAGGGGGGACGAGAAGGAGATTGGGAAGAAGAAGAAGAAGAAGAGGCAGGAGAGGGGGAACAGTGACTCAGAGTCCTCAAAAGGGCGCACTTCTAGCATAGGTAAAGCAAGAGGGAAAATTGCCTCCATATCCCCTAATATTAAAGGCAGCGTCAAGTCGGTGAAGAGGAGTCAAAAGATATTACCATTGCAGAGTAAACGTAGAGGGAAGCAGACTTCAAAAGGAGGCAGGCTTTGGGTGAAATTGTAGAAAGAAATAGCTCAGCAGAAAGAGACATGACCTCCCTCTCATGAACTCCTGCATCGCTGACACACCACCGCTGTGCTTTGACGCACCAACACCGCGTCTCAGCGAACCAGCACCGTGCGTCGGAGCGCCGACACCGTGCGTCGGAGCGCCGACACCGTGCGTCGGACAAACTTCCTGACACGGCTTGAAGATAGGGAAAAGTGTCGTTGAACTTCGAACAAGCGTTGTCGGAGCGTCGAAGCAGCTCGTTGCATTTTAGCAGAGGTGTGCTGAGTCACCAACATTCCCACGTCGACGTATTGAAGGCACGTCTACGGACCACCGTGCTATGGCTTTGCCTCGCAATGTAGACAAATACCTCACTAAAAGGTTCTATGATGAAAAGCTGCCTGGGAGCTTCACAAGTGTTTCAAAACTCCATAGTGTAATTAGAAAAGAAGGGAGGTACCGAATCCCCTTGGAACGAGTGAAAGAATGGGCAAAAGGTCAGGACATCTTGACACTCCACAAAACCGTGAGAGAAAGACAACCCGCCTACAGACGAATCATAACACATGGCCCCGGGCACCTGTGGGACTGTGATCTCTTGGTGTTGAATGGGAGGAGATTCACTGCCAGCAATTCTGGTAAAGCCTACATACTCATAACAGTGGACGTCTTCTCCAGATTCTGTAGAGCCGAGGCTGTGAAAAACAAAGGGGCCCGTGAAATGGTCGCAGCCTTCACAAGGATCCTCTCACGCACAAGGGACCAGCCCGGTTCTTGAGGAGCGATCACGGAACCGAGTTCTCTAATGAAGCAGTGCAACGGCTGCTCAAAGAGAAAGGTATCAAGCATTATTTTGCCAACACGGAAACCAAGGCCAACTATGCAGAAATTCTAATTAGGACCATAAAAAAGAAACTGTTTCAATTCTTCCAAAGGACCAATTCCTACGCGTATGAAAACGATTTGCAGGATATAATCAAATCATATAACAACACAATTCACTCTTCAATAGGCGTGGCTCCGAGTGAGGTGAGTGAGGAGAACCGTCAGTCCGTATGGGATTACCAGTATGTCACCAACTCTTCTAGCTACAAGAAGGTTTTGAAAAGGGCTCTGAAGGCGGCCTCGAAACGACGCCCGAAAAGACCTCGGTTCAGATATGATGTTGGGCAAACTGTGAGAGTGGCTTATTTCAAACGCAGGCCTTTTGACAGAGCTTATGACGAGCAGTTCAGCGGAGAGGTCTTCACAGTGAGGGCGAGAAGAGAAGAGGAGGGTATACCATTGTACTACCTCACAGACTACGGGGGACAGAAAGTGCAAGGACAGTTTTATGAAGGAGAAATCACAGCTGTCAGATACGATCCCGATGCATTGTTTAAGATTGAAAAAGTCCTAAAGACTCGCATGCGTAATGGAGTTGAAGAAAAACTTGTAAAATACCAAAGCTGGCCCTCTCGTTACAACGAGTGGCTGGAGTCGAAGTCCATTGTGAACATCACTGGGAGGAAGAAAAAGAAAACGAAACCAAGAAAGAGACGATAAAAAAAAAATATGCTACTCTGTGTGTCAAGCAGTCCTGCAGCTGGTGGCAGACAAAATAACTGCCCAGGGAGTTTCACATGCTCCCTCCCTGAGCACTACAGCCTGGACACCGGGAGGAGGGGTTTCTGGAGTCTGGGGTTGAAGGAGATTTACGTACCAGCACTGAGGACAGGACGTAAGTGGGACCCTATATATGTGTGTTGCTCAGTCTGCGAGACCTCCTGTCTTGGGGAGATGTACAAACCCATTGTGGCCACGCTTAGTGCTGGTGAGCTTAAGAGGAACAGTTTTGTACGTTTCGAGTCAGTCTACTACGTTCCTCTGAGGGTGAACAGTCTGAGCGAGCTGAGCGTGGAACTTTGCTCCAAAGGAGGAGAAACCCTGGAAGAGTTGAACACCCTGGACAACGTCACCCACATAACCAGCTGCACGTTTGCATTGAAATGGAAGGCCAATTCAAGTCCGTGGAAGCCGTAAACCCCAGAGCATGGGTTGAGCATTTTAAAAGCACCGTGGGGAAACCATCGGCATGGGGGAAGGCACCTAAATTGGTGTTGTTGAAAAAGAACAGTTCTGGTCAAAACGGTTCAGCCACATCTAAGGACCTCCCGCTCAATGTGGTTTCACCCGTGGAGCAGTATGCCAACATGGCTCAGGCCGAGGTGGACAAAACCACGCCTAAGTACACGGTCCCTTCAGTCGGCTCAAAATCTTCACGGAGTGAGGGCGGATCCAAGAGGAGGAAGAGGAAGAAGAAGGGTAGTTCTTCAAATAAATCCAGCTCTAAAGGCAGTGGTGGGAAAAGCAAAAGGCGCAAGACTCAGGGGGATATTTTCAACTAACCATGGCAACCGGAGAGAAAGTATTGAAGGCCACAGACTTGGCTTATGACAATTCTCTAGACATCTTTGAAGTACCTGCATGCAACCTGGGGGTTTCTGGCGTGAAGTATATTTCTCACAGACCGATAAACCAGTTCTCTACTGAAGGCAATGTGAAATTCCGTGTTCCGGGCACCGGATCTGCTTACTTGGACCTTCAGGAAATATATGTCAAGACTACTGTGAGAATCATGAAGGGGAATGGTGAACCTATACCCAAGAGACCCCTACAACACTCCCCCAGATTATCACCCGATGCCGATGAAGACACTGACGTGGACGGCAACGAGGACCCTGGGGAATGGGGAGTAGGGCCTGTGAACAACTTGGCGAGCTCATTGTGGTACCAGGCCGAGGTCCGCCTTAACGACTGTGTCGTGTTGGGCGGAAGAACAGGGTACGCTTACTCGGCAATGCTAAACACCTTGCTGGACGAAAACTCACTCACAGATGGGGAGTTGGAGTGCGCCATGTTCGACAAGGACACTGCACCGTACGCCTACGACGTGCAGCTGAATGGAGGTGGCAATGATGGTTATGCACGGAGGGCTGAGAGGATGAAAGAAAGCAGACCTGTGGAGCTGCTGGCCAGGTTGGACGCCGATGTTTTCAAGGTGCAAAAATATTTAATCAATGGCGTGACCTTGGACATTAACCTGACCCCCACCTCCTCCGAGTTCAGACTGATGTCTGGGAACACGACGTTCACAGACTATGTTTTGGAAATTCTAGACATCTCTTTGGAAGTGAAGCAGATAATTCCAAGTCCGCAAGTTCTCGTGGCTCACCAGGAGATAATGCGTGAAGGTCTGTCTAGGGCGAGATATTTCTATCTCAAGGAGGACATGAGGAAGTTCGTTTTACCAAAGGGGACCGCCTCGTACTATTCGGAAGATTCTTATAACGGAAAAGTACCGAGCACCATGGCAATAACCTTTGTCTCTGGCGAGAGTATGAATGGAAAATTATCAAAAAACCCCTTCTACCTACATCACTTTGATATCACCCACATAAATGTGAGCGTATCTGGGAACCCTACACCTAGGGGGCCCCTATCGCTTAACTTTAAGGAGGGGAAATACCTGCAGTGCTACAGTGATCTTTATGGAGGCAAGAGCAGAGGACCTAGCAACAACCAGAGGATCACTCTGAAAGAATTTGGGCAAGGATATGCAATTTTTGTCATAAACCTGAACCCCCAGAACCGTGACACCTACTTCCCTGCAAGCAGGGACGGTTCAGTTCGCATCGAATTGAAATTCGCCCGTGAACTGCCTGAGAGCATTGTCATGCTCACGAGAGTCAGCTACCCAGCAATGTACGAGTTGGACTACGAAAGGAATGTGTATCTATCATGAATACTGAGCAGATTTACGAACTTCTCTGGCAGGACAAACATTCTTCAAACTATGTGCTGGCTGTTGCACCCAGCAAAGTGCTACGTTACATCCAACATGATGACAGAGAGGCCTGCTACATTATAAACGTGCCTATACATAGAAAGTATACAGGGACTGCTACTACTAATTCTACTACTACTACTACTGCTGGTCACTTACCCAAACGTGGAGGCGACAGGAGGAAACGAAGTAGCCTGAGGGAAAGCGCCACGAAGAGTCTGGAGAGCCTGGAGTGCCTGGATAGCCTGCCATGCATGGAGACTCTGTTCGGAGAGGGAAACAGCATCCACAAGCCCGTTGAGGGCGAGGGTGGGGTTCATCGTCGGAGGCAAAGTCAGCTGGGGGACGTATGGCCATGCAGACAATCCTGGAGGTGGAGCAGGGAAGCCCCTAGCAAAACCTTGGGCGAGAGTGGAGTTGACAAAGTTGGCCATTGGGTTGTTCTGGTTATGGTTCATGGTAGAGCTGAGATTTTCGACAGTCTGGGGACTTTGAAGGATGTGACCTATGGAGAAGACATGGAGAACTTTACTAATAAATACCAATGCGTAAATGTGAATGATGATTTGCTGGACACTAAAAACTGTGCTTATTTTTCATTGCTATTTGTGTACTACAAAAGTCGGGGGCACCCCACTGCTGATGTGGTAAAGATTCTCAAGGAATGGGGGGAGCATGTTGAAGACGAATGTAAGAGGATTTTTTCTTTGGAGAAATCAAAAAAAGTTAAATTAAAAAGCTGGTGAATTGGGTCTTGTGGTGTAGAGGCATTTCAGTTTAGTTAGTTAGTTATGGGCAAACATCCTCACTTGGAATGTGTGTAAATTGTATTGCTACATTCAGGGTGATGTTGAAGTCAACACTGTGTAGTGATGTTTTTCCAAAAGAAAATTTCATTATCATGCAGTATGCTTTCAACTATCCTCTTAAAGGTTGTAAAATCTTTTTATACTTATATCACTGGTGACAGTGTTTTTCACTATATGTAGTGAGGTAGAGAAAGTTCAGTTTAGTAAGTTAGTTAGTTATGGGTAAACATCCTCACTTCGATTGTGTGTAAAAGAAAAAATTGTATTGTAACATTCAGTGGGCTGCTGAAGCCAACACTATGTAATCATGTTTTTTCAAGAGACATTTCATTATCATGCTGTATTCTTTCACCTAACCTCTTAAAGGATGTAAAAATGTAATAATGGCGTGGCATTGTGCTATAATAACGTTTTGATGTGAATAAAACTTTCATTTGTTGGTCTAAACGTGAATTTCTGTGTTGAGTTGTATCTTACCAGCAAAATAGCTGTGTCCTTAGCCATGGCCTGATAATAACCCAGAGTTCCTCCCATCAAGATGGGGAAAAATCTTGTAAAACGAGGGCTTTTGGGGCTGAACCGGTAAGCAGCATTGCAGGTTTTGGTCCTTTTCAAAAATCGGTTTTACAATCGATGAAAAAAGCCTTGAATTTTGAACTCAATACAAAGAGAGGGACCCCCCAGTAATAAACTGGCCCCAGTTATTTTCTGTTCTTGGAATAGCGAGGTTGCATGCTTGTAATTCCTTCTTTACCACAATGGCCTCTGCGCGTGGAGGAGCGCCGTTAAAATGTCAAGCCAGAATAGACCTGTGATTTCTAATATTATATAAACCAGACAAAAAAAAAAAAAGGCTTTGTAGTTATGTGACATTCACCAATGAGTCTTGTGGCTAAGGTGTGGAGTGAATTAACAGAGTATTTCAACGATATGCGCCCTCTGGCGTACTTCTCAGCTCTAATCATGAGGTGAAATAACATGAATTGGGATTTATGGTGCAGTGCTCAGAGAAATCACCAAAACAACGTTGCCAATGCCTAAAGTATATGGGAGGACGTCGAAGTAACCAACAAAGTCTAAAATATTTACATAATTACGTTTCCTGCCAAAAATTCGATTCCTATATTGACCTCCTCTATTTAGAAGGGGACCGCAGATTTTGCGAGGGCCTAATCTTTCAATTCTATCACCAAAACCATGTCGTCATGGTGTATGGCAGCCTTTCTGGACTCTATCTAACGAAAAATGCAATAAAGCATGGCCTAATTTGATTAATAGCTCGAAATTCGATGCATCATCAAGCAGAAGCTTTTCCATGTGACTAATAAACAAAATGGCCGACCACGTGCTTGCATGAACATCACCAAAATGGTGTCGCAGGGGTACAGGGGTGGTCCTGGTACACTCTAGGACACGTTGGACTTGAAAATGTTCACAACTTTTGCTTCATGTGGAAAAATTCGTTGCCTCAATAATTGTTAGTCTGCGCTTTGGTGGCCATTTTTGGTTATCTCTCCCCCTTGTTTGGAATGGCGAAATTTAGCAGGTTAATCAACCTTAGGGACTGAAGGACGTGTGGTCTAACGAAATTCATACCAGATTAAACAAAAATTCCAACCCTACTCTCAATCTTGGTCGACTCATCTTGCCCCTGCAACCTAAAATCAATTCAACCTAATGGTGGCATAGGGCATCACCAGAATGGTGTCGCTACCACCTGTTCTTGTACTCTTGCTGCCAGGCTAACGAAATTCAATGTAAAAGTGTAGACTATTTCACACAATTTCCATAATTTACCTTCTATTGCTAGGGAGGTTGAGCAGAGCACTGCATGCAGGAGTCTTACACATTGCGGGGCTCATTTTGAGAAATGCAGTAGCATAAACAGTCAACTAATCTGACTACTCGATGGACAAAGCAGTAGTCTAACGAAATATGATGCAAAAGTCGAAAATATGTCACAGACAAGAGAGGAATTGCTTTTCTTTATGGACCTGAATATGAAAACACGCACCTGCTGTGCAGTTGGGCCTTCGAGGTTAATTCAGAGAAAGGAAATTAACTGCCCCACAAACGTCTATGAGAAGGCACACAGAGTACAGCCAGCATAATATTCAAATAGATCTCCTTTTACCACAAACGACTTGTAGAATAACAATCTTAAACAAGAGATTTTGAAAAGAAAGTAACTTACCTGACTTTCTCTTTCTCAGAGGGAAGACCGGTTGTCTTGAAGAGTAGTTTCTTGAAGAGGCTTCTTGAAGCAGGAGTAACTGGCAGGTTACTTTCTGGTGATCTAGATGCAGTGTGGGTGCTAATTTCTACATCTGAGTTTTTATACTCAATGCCCTGTCACGTGGGGTATAATGAGCATCAGTGCGTGTTTTTTGGTAGCATCTTTGATCTCCTGCTGTGATCACGGAGCATAGATCTCCACACTTGAATGCACCCAAAATTGATTCTAAATGATCTAGAGAAGGGCTCTAATCGATACCAGTACAAAAAGGTCTACTGTGAAAAAGCTAGAAGAGTAAACAGAATAAAGTGACACAGCGTTGTTTGACTACATTATATGATCTAACTCTGCCAAAAGGTCAGCCCAAGCTTTGTCATTAGCAGGCGTCACCAAACATGTGGGCTAAACGTGCGTTTCTGTGGTGGCCATGGGAAAAAAAAACCTAATAATAATAATAATAATAATATTGGATTCCCAAGACAAATTCTTCTCACTTGGTAACTATTCGACATTATTTTCCTCTTGGTCTTTTCTCTTCCAAGCAAACCAGCATTCTACAAGGAAATGCTCGCATTTGCATTCATTTCAGCGCAATCTAACATAATGCTTGATGATAAATACAGGAGGTAAAGTCGAACCATTTTGAGTCTCAGTTAGATCAATTCTGGCAAAATACCGGGACGTAAAGCCAGTCCCTTTGAGACTGGTCGACCAAAGATAAATTGTTGACTTGAAAATGATCATCCTCAATGCAAGTCTAACTAACATTATAGTTGAAATACAGGACGTGAAAACCAAACCCCTTTGAGTCTCAGTGCGATAAATTCTGGACTTGAAAGAGTCTTTTAAAAGTTCACAAACTGAGAATAATACAGTCTGTGAAAAGAGCAATCAAACTCCATTGGTAATAAAATAAAACTCTCTCTCTCTGTTTCAATTCTCAGTCAGAACTAGGTACTCTTTTCAAAACAGTTTTTTCCTCCAATTCACACATATATAGATATAAAGGATAAATACAGGACGTAAAGCAGGCTTTCAAGTCCACTCCACCACTATAACCTAATCTCTGCTCTTAATTGATTTAATATAGTTTTTCTTTCTCACTGTAAGTCATATTTACTTCTGAGAAAACTAAAGTGTTTTGTTTTGCAAGTCTGTTTCCTTGAATTTCTCTCTTATGGTTAGTTTTGGAGAAAATAAACAATTTGCTGAATGCTGAATGCTGATAAAATATTGGCAAAACAGGCAAATATAACTTTCACTTTAACTTGATCCAAGCAAGCGCGTGTCTGCTATTGAGCGTCTTGTTACGTAACATTAGCTTCTAGGGAGCGCTCTAGCTTTGGGAGACAAAAGGAGGGTGGAGCAAAGACAAAAGGGGTGCACTGCCAGTGCATTTTCGATTATGTAACCCCACATGTTCCTGAAGTGGGATCGAACTTGTAGAGTGACATTTCACTGCCAACTGTCATTCTGAAAGCACATACATACATACAGCAGCAGGATTATTTACAGAGTTTTATTAAGTTGACTGTGACTTGCTGAGTGAAATGATCACAATGGATCTCAGGGTGATTATTGTGCTAGCCCTGGTGGCCCCCTGTTATTCTTGGATTTGTGGAAACCGGAATCAGTGTGTTTGCTCCAGCAATGGAATGGTCAGTTGTGACCAGATTTCCGTCAGCCCCTGTTTCCAGAACGCAGTCGCAATTCCAGAGGACTTGTTCTACGTGTTGCTGATCCCAAGACCTTCGACCTCAACAGTTTGGACCTCACTCATGGCTTCGAATTCGTTTCTTTGACCGGTGCCGATCATGACCTGTGTGCTAGAGTAGCTGCTGGATTCCCCTGGGTCACGTGCAAGTATGATGAGGTCACTTCGACCAGCTATGTTGGACCTAACTGTGACTTTTTTGGCCGCATTTACACTTCCTTGAGAGCCCAGGAAATGAGCGAAGACTACGAACAACAAACGTCAGATGACCCAGGGACCACAAGGCGTCAATCAGAGAGGCAACTCTTCTCCTCAAGGGTGACCACGGCCAGTCGAATGGACTCTTACACCATGGGGACCCCCGTCAGACAGATGACCTATTGGACTGTCAAGAACTTTGGATTCTGGGGCACCGTCTTTGCTGGGATATCTGCTGGCCTGCTCTTTGCGGTAACTATCCTCCTTATTCTGAACAGAAAATGTCGTGGGGCAGAAGAGGACCCAGCCTGCGTTGTGTCAGCCTGCAAAGCCTGCTGCAAATGCTTTTGTGTTGACCCAGCGCGCAAACTTGGTCGATGTCTAGGACTGTCACCCAAGAAGGGCCGAGCTCAGTACAGAGGCGGGTCAATCTGTAGCCTGGAGTCACAGGAAGAATATTCAAGAATATAATTCAAGAGGTAAATTGTACTTTTTACCTGCTCTTAACAGTAACCTTACATAGTTTTTTAATTGATCTAAGCATAGGGTGCTTTTGCTGATGATTTTCTGTTAACACTTGAATGTTTGGTTTTTGTTTTAAAAAGTTACTGACAAATGTCTTTCATTCTTATCATTTCAGATCTTCTGGAGAATTGCTGGATTGAATTGTGCCGACTTCAGGGCCTTGCTGGAAGCAATGCCTCATCCTTGGCTTATGATGCCCCCGGCCTTTGGACTTATACCCCCGGTCAACGCTATGCACAACTTCATGCCCCTACATGCCAACATGTTCCCCGAGGACATTGGAGCCTTCTTCCCGCCACGCGCACCTGCCAGAGAGGCTGCCCCCGCCGGTGCCCCTGTCGCTGAACGCCCCCGTGCTCCCATGTTCCCCGAGGACATTGGCCCCGTCTTCCGCCCACGCGCGCCTGCCAGAGAGGCTACCCCCGAACGCCCCCCTGCAGCTGAACGCCCCCGTGCTCGTCAAGTTAGGCCCCGAGGTAATGGCCTTTTGCGTGACATGGACGTCGACAACATCATCCAGGGTCAAGGACGTTTAAGACCAAGACGCTGAAGAGCTTTTTTATAATGACTCTTTAACCTGGAGCTTTTTTAAAAGCTGAACATCCTTTTCAAAGACTCTAGATTAGTAACTAGTGGGCTGTGAACTCTGAATGCTGAACTTTTTATTTGAAATGACTTGAAATGACTTTTGCATGAACTTTTTGAATGGTTGATCTAAATTTGTTGAACTTCTTGAATGTGTGACTTTGTGCCATCATTTTTGAATGCCTGATTGAATGTGAATTAGCTTTTGTTTGAACTTCTTGCATGTATGACTGTTTAGCCTGGTGCTTTTTTTAAAAGCTGAACATCCAACTTCTTGCGTGTATGGTTGTTTAGGCTGGTGCTTCTTTCAAAAAGCTGAGCAACCTGATCAAAGACTCTAGATTAGTAGTAGTCCGACAAAGGCTGACTATTTCGGTCTAGATTAGTAGTAGTAGTGACTGTGAACTCTGAATGGATAACTTCCTAAAACTTTGGTGAACTTTTTTATTTGAAATGCCTGAAATGACTTAGCAGGAACTTTTTGAATGTCTGATCGAACTTTGTTGAACTATTTGCTATGTGACTGTTTAACCTGGAGCTTTTTTAAAAGCTGAACATCCTTATCAAAGACTCTAGATTAGTAGTGGGTGAAAGGGTAACTTCCTAAAACTTTTTGCTAAACTTGAAATGTCTGAAATGACTTTGCAGGTACTTTTTGAATGTCTGACACGACTTTGTTGAACTACGTGTAAATATTTTGAACATTAAACATTCAATCTGTTGGAAACTCTTGTGTTTGTTTCATTTCATATTAAGCGGTATTTGTGCCAATGAATACCAGCTTCCACAGAGCACCAATCTGGCAATGACAGAGTGTTTTATCTTTTGCCAAATTTAAAGGGCAGCGGGCATTGAGTAGCAATGACCTTAGAGAATAGAACTGGCAACTTCACAATATAGCAGCAGTCAGTTTTTAAGTTTGTTGGAGTAAATGAGCGGAAACAAGGCAACTTTTTTAAGTTTTAAAAATAGACTTTAATTTTTGACAATTAGCAAGTTTTCAAACAGCATTATACAATAATGTCAAATATAACAGCACATCAATAAATTCATTTCAATTGAAGTCATCGAAATAGCACCCCACAAATTTCACAAAAAGGGCATCCAGAAAGCAAGTTTGCAGATGCTCCTTCTCATTTTCACAAGTGTCAAAAAAGAAACTGTACATGGCAGCACAGAAGGGGGAAGTGCCCGATGTTGATGTCAGGAAAAAAGCCAGCATATCATCTGAGGGCGTATTTAGAGAATAGTCTAAGTTTTCTAGCATCTCTCGCAGGAGATGCTCAAGGAGGCGCCAATTGTGGATAGCAAATTGACGGACCCTCAGTCCAGTGTCGAAGTTGTATTCTTGGGGGTTGTTTTCAGCATATTTCCTGGTCATTTTGATATAGAATCTTTTGGAGACGGCAAAACAGAGATCATATGGTGTGGGACGCTCCAGCCTCAGCTCCATCAGGGTGTGAGTCGGGGGGAGAGGGGGTGCAGGTGGGAGGGAATAATCGATGTTGATGTCATCCAGCAGATTGTTCGATAGGGAGGGGGGCGAGGGTGCTTCAGAATGGGGGGTCGAACTGCGCACGGCCATGGGATCAAAGGTGGAGTTCATATCTGTGGGGTCGAGGGTAGTACTCATGCTGTCCACCAGGACTGAGGAGCATTCTTGGGTTTCGTCTGCCTGCAGAATGACATCAATGGGGTCTTCTTCTTCTTCTTCTTCTTCGGTAGCATCTCGAAAAGCTGCAGAGGACTGGCTGGACATCTGGGGGAAGTGATCCAGCTGAACAACGTCGTAGTTATCTTCGTCGATCACAATGGCCAATACCAGATTATTCAAGATAATGTCAGGGTCTCTGCTGGCTTCTTCCATCGTGGAGAAGTATTGGCACATGCCAGTGTTCAGACATTGTCTCCTGTAGAGAGGGAGAGTGTAAGACTCCTGCTGGGGGAGAACACGGCGGCTGCACATTTCTATCAGTCTGGGCAGGTTATGTAGCAGCAAATCGTACTGCATTGCAGAAAGTGGAGTGGAGAATTTCACTGGGGTAGAGTAGTTATGAGGAACGTCATACATCTGCCTGGTTTCAGTGATAACAGTCTCCCACACACCCTGATAAGTACAACGTCTGGACAACTCTATGAGAGGAGAGACTGTGCTTCTGAAGGTGGAGAATAGGTCTATCTTCTCTCTATTTCGTCTCATCTGGTGCAGAAGTGATGGGAGGTCCTCACCTAGGACTATTGATGAGTCGGTGTAGCCTGCCACTTGGTGCTCAATCCTCAAATAGTGTTTGTCTATTGAAGAGCCCAGGAGTAGATCGAACTGTAGCTGACTGGGTCCATTTCTGGCCGAAAATGATGTCTGGATGTACATGTTGCGGTCAGTGAAGCTTGCCATGGTGAATTGTTGGAGATTCCTGGATACTCTGAGAGTGAGTGAGCAGACATCTCAAGTTCCATTTTATTAACCTCCAGTGTCTAAAACAGTAGGTGGGAGGGGGGCAGTGAGTCACGTGGGTGCGGTCATGCGTGCCATACCACTGCCAGTTCTCAAGCTACATGCGACTGCTTCAGTTGATTGTTGAATTCTCTTTACCCTTATTGTTGCTGATCCGATCAGAATGATCCAGGGCGGGGCTGGGCAACAAGATACCCAGACTACTGGATAGGAGGGCTGTCCACAGGTTAGAGTTTGGATGTCCCATTGCAAGGCAAGTAACGCAGGAAATTATTACAAAATATAACATAATTATTTGCCCAAAATATTTGATTTCTGTCCTTGGGGCCTCATATCCAAACAGGTACCACACACTAGCGTTGTCGACAGTGTCGCTGGCATCATTTGCTTCTTCTAAATCCTGTTCCTGGAATGTTGCCTCACTATTTTGCTCCCTTTCAAGATTGACAGCTGTGTCCTGCAGGGGGACGCTGCTGTCCTGCATAAAAGTGACGTCTGAGGTGGTCATGCTGATCTGTACTGATGAGCGGTAGAGTAGGAACTGATCTGCTCGCTATGAGTGCAGCAGTATTAAAAGTCAACTTTTGAGACTTCTTATTCTTTACAAAGAAAGAGACAAAATGTTCTTAATATTGTCAATAAGTGGACAGAAGGAGAAACAAAATGTTCTAAATAGACATTCGCTCTAATTTGCTGGTTATTTTGGCTTCCTCCAGTTTCAATTTCTTTTCTCATCTAACAACAGAGTCCTGAGGTGCTAATGTTACTGAACAGTGCTAATAACTAGCAAATGGTGGCAGTGGTGAGAGCACCTGCTGAGCACAACAACCTTGGTAATGTTGAGAGGGGGTGTGAATCAATTAAGCAGAATGGAGGTACACAGAGGAGGGACTTTTTTTGCTCCCCTCCTATGGATGGAGTGATTCTTAATAGGGAATGCCAGCAGGGGAGTTACACTAAAAATTGGCTTGCCCACATGCTTGTATGGCATTGAATTGTGAGGGACTTTAAAGAGCTTTGGATTTTTTTCTTGACATGCCCTGAGTACATATATTGTGTCAACTTCAGCTTCCTAGATTTTGAAATTATTCAGATAAAAAAGGGGACATAGCTACATTTGCTTAAGGAAGACTTAGAGAAGAACAAAATAGAAAAAATACACCAGATTAGAATATAATTGACTTACCCACATGCTTGTATGGAATTGAATTGTGAGGGACTTTAAAAAGCTTTGGAAAAAAGCCAAATAGCTACCTTTGCTTAAGGAAGGATAAGAGAACAACAAAATATAAAAAAAATACACTAGATTAGAATATAATACCTCTATCTGAAACATTGGGAAGGAACTTTTGGGAGTGCTTCATATACAAATTAACCTACACTGCCAGCTCCATTTTATGAGGTATGTTAAAGAATAGAAGGCTGTCACAGTTACCAATTGATCTTCTTGACTGTCTTTTCATGGTGCAGGAGATAGAGTTAATCAAAGTGACTTATGTTAATTTAAACACTTTAATCAAGGATCATGTCATTGATTAATGATCTTTGAATACATTAAAATGGGAGCAGAGCTAGGATGGCCATGTTCTTGCATAAATTAAAATGGTCTAGGGATCAGATGGTCAGACTTGGGCACAGATCAGATGGCCAGGGATCTCTAGATTGCAAAATAGCATTGATCAAAAAAGCCATTAAGGATGGCAATAAAGCCTTTATGTAGTAGTTCCTCGCTTCTTCGGGTATCGGGGGTCTCTCAAAACGGCCAGTCTCCAACCTGATCGGGGCTGTTCCAGAACGAATTTTTGCCAAGGCAGAACGAAATTTTTTAGGCATTATAGCTGAAACGTACTTTTCACAGTGGGGTTGCCTTTTAAATAGACGATAATTCTTGTCATTGATGTTTGTCAATTGTATTGGAGGTTTCAATGGCCTGTGCTAATTGTATTGATGTCTGTGTCAGCTCATTCACTCTCCAACACTGCCATCGGACATTTGGGCAGGTAACCACTCTATTTTTGCCGGTCACACGCTATTTTTGCCGGTTTTGACTGGCAAACCGGCACTTTTCGCGGACTCTGCATTAGCCAGCTTCTTCAACGTTTCACGCAAACTTGTCACCGATTTCATTTAATGAAATTCACATGCCATTTTTACGTAACATTTTATAAGAAATCACAAATTTTGAGTTGCAGAGGACTAGTGAAAAATACCTTTACCACAGAGGCATCCAAGGTCAAAACAGGAAAGATACTAGAGTGGACGGAAGTTCAAACAATCGAAAACCTCCAAGACAAGAAACAGCTTGTAAGATGAACCACAAAAATTTACCGTTGTCAAAAAATTAGTCCAAATCGATATATCAGGACCTTGTCACCCAATTTGATGAATTCACATGCTGCGAAAGTAGTGACAGCACTTTAATAATTTGATGACATTCACATGCTGTGCCAATAGATGCCCATAATAAGGCCATACATAATTGATCTTTAGCTTCTCGGATCCTCTCAAGGCACTTTTTCTAGGGTCGGTCAGTAGGACAAAAAAAAAAGTGAAAAAAATTTTTTTTTAATATATTTTTTTCATCGACAGAAAATCTTTTGTGTCTGCGGGTCCGTGTAGAATCAATTATGTTTGGCCTGAACAGCACTTTAAGAGCAGCCGACTGAGAAAATCAGCCAAAATGGCCAAATCCGGGAAAATGAGGGTCAGCAGATCTCAATCAAACTTTTTAAAAATGCTTATTTAGATGAAAGATAGCATTTGTAATGTTTTTTTCAAAGGAATTATTTTTGGTTGCCATGGAAACAGGGTATGTGAAATTTGGCCACATTTGCTGTTTTGGGAGGCCGATTTGGTTAATTTCTGACCATTTTTTGACGTAGCATAAAAATGGCTTCAGTTGATGCACACCTAAGTGGTATATATCACTGAAACCCCCTAATTCTCTAGATTACATTAAGGTATAACACAAATTGGTACCTTATTTTAAAAGAAAATGGCAATGCATTTTATACCATGAAGTTTGTGTCATTTTCAGAAATATGAAAATTGGCAATATTTATTGGTAATTTCTCAACGAGCAGATCTAGGTTGGCCATTTTGATTAAATGGGCCATAATGGGACACATCTCAACTTCACATTTCTGAAATAAAATTTGATCGCATCATGGACTGGTAGCATCTATGAGCAATTTAGTGTGACCCGTTTTTCAAAAATGCTAAATTTGGTAAAATTGGCAGGGCCCCTGCACATTGGCATTATACCTGAACATCCAAAACTCATATTCCATTCCTAGACTGACACCTCTGGACCATGTTAAAAGCTATGAGAGTTGTCAAATTTGTCTTTAAATGCTATTCTATTTCATACAAATATAACCGTATTTCAAAAAATGTAAAAATTGGCAAAAATTTGTCGGGCACCTGCTTATCTGCAGATTACCCATTCAATGCAACATCCTATTTGAGTTTAAGATTAACCCCAAAGTGCATATTGATATATATAAAGGTTGCTGCAATTCATAATAAAAGCCACTTGATTGCACACTTTTGAAAAACTTGAAAAAAAAACCCTTAGAATATCGAAAATCATCAAAATGGGCAAAATTGACGCTCACTTGCTAGTCTGTGGTCATTAATATAGTGTGCATTCTTAATGATATTTTAGATAAACCCCCACAGAGCATTTATATATAAATATTATGGTAATTCATATTATTTACCACTTAGTTTCTTAGTGGTGATAATAGATGTAAGGAAATTTTTGTAAATTTGAAAATAAACAAAAACGCCAAAATGGATAAAATTGGCAATCCACCTGCTTATCTGAAGATCATCCATATACTGCATGATGTCTTCTTTGCATTTAAATTGACTGATATAGATTCTTGATGTCAATTCAAGTTGTGGCAATTCATTTTAAAAAGTGTAAAGGCTAGTCAATTTTGAAAAACTCCAGAGCCAAAGAGGCAAAACGGGTAAAATCGACCATACAGTTCATTTGCAGATTATACATCAACTGTGGAAACGGATTTGATTTGTAGATTCAACCATGACGACCATATAAAAAAGCATTCTTGTTGCAATTTGATAAAATAAAATATATATTTTTAACACACAAATGTTATCCAATTTAGTAAAATTTGAAAATGTACAAAGTAGATAAAATCAACACAAGATTATCTTCTAACCAACCAATCAACGATGTACCCTACCATCATAGATTTGTTAAACCCCTATGGAATATTAAATGATTAATGCTTTTCATATACAGTATTTCGTTTTTGCTCACAAATTTGATCTTCTTAATTTCAAAAATAATTTTTTAAAGTGTTAATAGAAGCTGAATCAGGCAGTTCATTATTGTTTGGAATTTTAGATGAAAATTTGATGTGTGAAAGTACAGAAGTAGGGGAGACCGCGGTAAGCTGTGCCACCGCCCACCGGGTATGTTGTGCCACCCACTGTTGGAGTGAAATGAAGAACTGGGTAAAGAAGGCAATGCCACCTATATGTGCTCACTTGGTGAACATCATTAGTCACCAAGAAAAAACTGCCAAATTTAATGGTATGAAAAGCTACATTCATAATTCAATTTTGTTGCTGAAAACTTGAGGTGTCGAGGACCGACATTCTTGTTACTTAGTCATTTGGTGTTTGTAATAAGATGATGTCCCTCTGGCGGGTGGGAGTTAGAAGGTATATCTAGACAGCTGTGTTGTTAGATTTCATCTTGCATAGTTTCTTTATTTTTGAGAACCAGTTTTATCCAGAAAATCAATCTGAGGTAAGTTCTGCCGTTTGGATTTGGGTCAGCTGTGCCAATGGTATGACATAGGATTTATTTTTTAATCATCTTTTTTTTGTCTTCATTTTACGCAAAGCCTAAACATGTTGTGAAATAACCTACACTGAAAGGAACATGTGTTAAAAGTGTTATACCACCCTCTAAACAACAAATAATTCGAATTATTGCAGCATTTTTAAATTTTTGCATGAAATGGCTAATAAATATTTTATTAGTGTCATTTAACATGTCAGCCATAAGTTAAAAACATGATACAAATGATCCATCTGAAGAAACGGGTGAAATACAAGGTTTTTTGGAATAAATTAAGCGGAACAACTTACCCCGTCATGCGGCACAACTTATCCCGGCACCAGGGCAAGTTGTGCCACTTGACCTACTTCTTTCAAATGCCTAACATGATCTTCCAAATGGTCGGACTGCCCTGAAACTTTGGTCGATTCTGGCCAACATATTGTATTTTGATGTCTGATTTTCAGATTACATGATTAAGCTTTGGTTTTTCTGAAAATCAACCTGGCGCAAAAAATGACACAACTTACCCCAGTCTCCCCAGTTATTCCACAAACTGTTACACCAATAACAGCTCAGGAGATGCAGTAAGCATACTTAAATGTAATAGAAACATGCATAAATAAATGCAGAAACAAAAACATGTAAATGTAGAAACAAGAACCTAAGAGTTGGTAAATGTAGGTGTTGGACTGTCTAACTTCACATCCCCTGAATCCAGCTGATTTTTTGTCCAGCACTGGTATAACTGTTCAGAAAGGTATAGTTAGAAAGATATAGAAATATAAATAGATAAATAAATTAAAAAAGATAGACTGTCTGACATATATCTATCTATAGATCTATCTATCTATCTATCTATAGATCTATCTATCTATCTATCTATCTATCTATCTATCTATCTATCTATCTATCTATCTATCTATCTATCTATCTATCAGAAATAGCTGGAGATTTATATAATTATTGAAATCTCTTCTTCTGTGACATGAATTTGTCAGTTAGAAAACTCACCAATATACATGTCACCATTACATAGGTCTAGGTAGGCACATTTGTATACATGTGTGTGTGTGTGTGTTTGTGTTTTACGCCTCTGCAGCACCTTATTGGGCTATATCGAGGCTTGCTAGGTTGTTATTTGTCTTTGTTTATTTTCCTCATATTTTGTAGTATGTCTGTGTTTGGTACAAAAATGTGATTATGTTTTCTGGTTTATCTACGAGGAGTCGAAGTGGGTTTGTTGGGAGAAGTGCATTTCTTTGTGTTTGAAAATCTCTACAATCTTTTAGAATATGTTTAATCGTGAGGGGACATTGGCATTTCTCACAAATCGGGGCTGGGTCACCCAGTAGAAGATGCGAATGTGTGAGTCTTGAGTGTCCAATAAGACACCTGTGAATCACAACCTGGTCTCTCCGTGTTCTGGAGGTAATTTGTTGTACATCCCTGACTCTGGGAAAGATTACTCTGAGTTTATTATTCTCACATGCATTCCACATAACTTGCCATCCGGACTTTATATAATCGTTGATAGTTGGACGGAGGTCCGTGTACAGTATACTATCTAAAGTAAGATCTTTGGAAAGAGCATTTTTCGCCATAAGATCTGCTTTTTCGTTTCCAGCAATTCCCACATGACCAGGAATCCAGCAGTGAGTGAGTGAGTGAGTGAGTTTGTGTTTTACGCCCCATCAGCACCAGTGTGGGCTATTTAGAGGCAACATTGGTTAGATAGATTATCCTGGAACTAATTTCTCATAATTTGTAGAAGTAGTCGTTATCTCTGAGGAACCGTGTTATACTGGACGCTGAATTTTCTAAGAATAAGTGTTTGAGATTACCTGATTGAAAGGGTCGGTGATGTAGATTGTTATTACATTCTATCAAGATATGTTTGATCGTAAGTGGTACTTGGCACCCTTCGCATATTGGTGCTGCATCATTGTTTAATAAGTGTGAGTGGGTTAATCTGCTGTGCCCTAGGGTAATGTTCTTTGAGTCGGACAGTTGGATTCAAGCCATTTTAGAAAGTGATATCTAGCCAGGTTAAAGGGTTATAGGTTATATTAACCAGGGTATCAAATTGAACGTTTTCCAGAAATCTATTAAAAAATTGACAATTTGCATAATTGGAACACTGTGTATTGGGTTATTTTTGGGAATTTAAAAAAAGAGAGGGGTAACCTTGAGTCGGACAGTTACAAGGCATTGAAGTACATTTGTTTAAGATCCTTCCAATCCATTAATAGATGCCATATTAAAGCACAAAATACATTGAGCTCAGTACTAACCATTTTGATGACAATCTGAGGTCAAATCAATACCACACACCTGAATAAAACCCTTCAATCTGGAGAAATTTAACTAAAATACTCAATTTCGGATCAAACAGAAAAGTGAAATACAGAGTTTTTACCCCATTTTCAGGGTCATGAAAAACCCACTATACTTGTTTGTATCATGCTGAAACTTTTTGAACAGATAAAAGAGGTCTTAAGCTAAAGATTGGTGTGTGTGTGTGTGTGTGTTTGTGTTTTACGCCTCTGCAGCACCTTATTGGGCTATATCGAGGCTTGCTCAGGTGTTATTTGTCTTTATTTATTGTCCACATAGCATGTCTGTGTTGGAAGAACTAACTTTGTAGGTTGGTGAAGAAATTATTTACGGATTTTCTGGGCTACTTTTAGCGCTGTTGTAAACAGGTTGTGGCGTATAAGAAGGATCAGAGCACCTGCTCCTTCTTCGGTAAATTTGTAATTTTTGATAGCTTTGATGAGGTCCGACTTTGTACTGAAACCGTCTTTGTTGAACGGCCCCTGTGTTTGTTGTGTACGTTGTACAAGTTGTGTGCGTGCTTGGTAAAGTCTCAATGATGCAAGAAGTGTTTTTGTATACTCAAGGTAGTCTTCTGTGAGCTTCCTTCTACTAGTTTGCCATTTGTTGTTTAACACCAAGCAGACAACTGCTGCAGCTGACTTAGTTAGGTGTCCTGAATGTTCTTTTTGACATGAACTGTTCTGGCGATGTTCTACCAATTTCAGAATAAGAAAGAGTAGGTCGTGGATAAGAAGAAGAATCATAGTTCCATATTCAATCTCTGTGAATAGGTGTGATGCTGTGGCTTCCGGATCTCGGCAACAGTACAATATTTTTCTTTTGGCCAGCAGCCTGCACTTTGAGTTGTTCTCTGTAAGAGAAGTCCATATCCATTTTCAAGGCCTGCATTTGTCAGAGCACTTTTAGAATTTTCTAGATGCTTCTCAATCAAAGCTAGGCGGTCGTACGTGGTCAGTGATAGATCTTTGTGTACCAACTTGAGGTAGATGTCTTTGTTGGATGCAGCCATCACTTCATTGCATTTTTTAGGATTCTTGTTCTCAGAAGCCAATGCTTTCTTCGTCTTGGCTTGTTCAGGTGACATCTTCGTTTGAGGGATATCAGTAGGGGACGTATGACTTTGTTTCCTGGGTGATATGCAAGAAACTGGTTCAGGAGAGTGCATGGTTTCTTTCTTCTTTGGTCGTTCTGGTGAAGATTTCTTCTGCAAGACATCCATGAAGAGGTTCGTCTTCAGTTGAATCCGTCTCTTTGGAGATAAGTGTAAAACTGGTCTGGGGTAGTCTGATCCTTGGTCCATGCTGTCCGTATCCTCTTCTACACGGCGTCTGGCTTCAGGGAATGATATTCCTGTGTCAATCTGTAGTTGTAGGATTTCCCTTTCTTTCTTGAAGATTCTGCAGTCTTGGCTAAATGCAGGGTGATCCCCTGCACAATTAACACAATACGAGGGCTTGGAGCATGGTTGCTTTCTTGTGTGAGTGTGATCCAGTTCTCCGCAATTGGCACAAACTGTCGACCTTCTACACATACTGCTGAAATGTCCGTAGATTTGGCAATTGAAACAACGTTTTGGGCGAGGAAAGATAGGGCGAACTCTGCACTTTTCAAAAGCTACAGGTACTTTCTTTGGAACTTTATCATCTTTGAATGTCAAGTGTAGTAATTCATACCCATTTTTTTGGGAAAGACGTTTGAAGTGTTCAATGCCATGTTTCTTGAACCACTTGTTTAGCTGAGCATCAGTACATGTCCTGCTCTCTTTTGAGAAGATGAGGCCTTTGCCTGGTCTTATGAAAGGTTCAAAGGAGATTTTTGTTCCGGCAATTTTGTTGACTGATGTCAGTCTCTCTTTTTGTTGATCGTTCTGAGGATGAATCAGGAAGGTTCCATCAGTTTGACGTCTTATTTCTCCAGCTACAGTGTTGTCACAAGTGTCCGCAATAACTTCATAAACATCGATAGCTGACAGGTCGTCAAGCGATTTTGTTTCACCTTTCATCACAAGGCAATTTTCGTCTTTCAAGATGTGTGGGAGGCGGTCAGGGTCTATCAAGTCATCCGAGGATGTCCTTGTCCGTTGAAATCTTGGTAGTCCAGTCGCTAATTTTTCGATCTCAGCCTGGTTTCCCGCTGAGGGACGCGCACCTTGGTTACCCGGTTGACGTACGATCCGGTCTTGAAACATGTTTTTTGACATTATCATTGATATTCCCCTGTAAGGTAGGGGACACACCGTGCATGCGCACTGTCTCATGTTGGCCACTAAGGATAGAGGTCTTCACCTTAGTGTTACCACCCACCGCCACAAGGAGGCCCAAGACCTGCGGGGGCAGCTAAAGATTGGTACCAAATACATAGGTAGAGGAGCTCTCAATTGGTCAATACAGCCCAACAAAAAGTGTCCGACTCAAGGTAACACCCTCTAAGTGTCCGACTCAAAGAGCATTACCCTATAAGACATCTATGAATTACGATTTGCTCTCTGCATGAGTTCACATCAATTTTTATATCTTTCATGACGTGTGGTAGTATTGTGCGTAGCTTGTTTCGTTGGCAAGCATTCCATCGTACTTGCCAACTATACTTGGTAAAGTCATTGATATGCTTTCTAAAATCCGTATAAGGGACAACATAGTCCGTTAAGTTTTTACTTAAGGCTCTCTTCGCATGAAGATCAGCCATCTCATTTCCCTTGATATCAACATGACTTGGAATCCAACAAAATATAATCTCCTTGTTTTCTTTCATCACTGCTAAGGTAAAAAGAATGTCTAATACAAGAGGAGTTTCCACCTGCTTGTTGGCTATTGCCTGCAATGCAGACTTTGAGTCAGAGCAAATTACAAAATTGTTAAGTTTCCGAGTTGACTGCCATTTCTACCGCCTTGTAGATAGCTGTCAGTTCTGCTGTGAATATCGAGCACACATCAGGTATACGTTCATTACAATAACTTGTCTTTGCGGAGGTGACTGCGTAACCAGTCAGAAGTCCATCTTTGGACCCATCCGTGTAAAGAAACTTGTATGATGGATACCGGGACTTTATTATGAGGAATTTACTCTGGTATTCCAGGGGACTTGTAGAAGATTTTCTAAGACTTGTCAGGTTCAGAATACAAATTGGTGAAGGAAGGGTCCACGGAGATATGGATGGAACCTGCACTTCAGCAACTATGCAGTTGTCTTTGTTTATTATGTCATAGTAGGGTTTCATTCTAAGCCCTAGGGGTTTTATAACACTTTGTTTAGTCATATAAATTTGTTGGTACTTTGGCTGAAATACCGGGTAAAAAGCCGGATTTGTTGGACATGCTGCCAGTTTTACAAAATATTGCAGCGAAAGTTTTATACGACGTAGTGACAATGGTGGTTCTTTCGCAAGGACATATAGACTCTCGATTGGCGATGTTCTAAATGCCCCAAGACACAGGCGAATGCCGAGATGGTGTACTGTATTTAGACATCGGAGGTAAGACGGTCTTGCTGATCCATATACAATACTCCCGTAATCGAGACGTGATCGGGTTATAGCCCTATATAGTCGTAGCAACACAGTGGTGTCTCCACCCCAACTGAGCTTGCTGACTACTTTGAGAAGATTAAGAGATTTTAAACCTTTAGCTTTTAGTTCTTTGATATGTGGAATAAAGGAGAATTTAGAATCCAGTAAAACTCCTAAGAATTTGTACTGGTTTACTACTTTGATTTTCGAATTTTCTAACATTAAGATTGGATCCGGCTGAAAGCTTCTGGGAGGATAGAAGTGCATGCATACCGTTTTATTTTTGGAGAATTTAAAACCATTCTCGTATGACCATTTTTGCAGCCTGTTTAGGTTAAGTTGTAATTGTCGTTCGACACTTGTCATTTTGGTTGACTTAAAAGCAACGAGGAAATCATCTACGTATAAAGAACACTTGATATTCTCCTTGATATGTCGGACTATGTTGTTAATCTTAATATTAAAACATGTCGGAGAGAGAATACTTCCTTGAGGAACTCCCATTTCTTGGTTGAAATTGTTGGATAGTGTGCTTCCAATTCTGACTTGGAAGTTACGATCTTGAAGGAATGAATTTATAAATTGAGGAAGCCTTCCCCGTAGACCCATTTCATGAATGTCCTTCATAATTCCAAATTTCCAAGTGGTGTCATAAGCTTTTTCTAAGTCGAAAAATACTGCAACTACATGTTCTTTCTTAATGAAGGCATCTCTTATGTAGGTTTCGAATGATACTAAATGGTCCAAGGTACTTCTTTTGGCCCTGAAACCACACTGATATTCTGTTATGGCTTCAGTTGATTCCAAATACCATACTAGTCTATTGTTGACCATCCTTTCCATGGTCTTACAAAGACAACTGGTAAGTGCAATCGGACGATAGTTAAGCGGATCACTGTGATCTTTGTTAGGTTTTGGGATTGGTATTACTATCGCTTTCTTCCACAGCATTGGGAATGTACCAAAGTCCCATATTCTATTATAAATCTGAAGCATAATTTTAAGGCTTGTTTCCGGTAGATGCTTTAGTAGTTGATAATGAACTTCATCTGCTCCAGTAGCAGAGTCTTTAGCCTTATTCAATGCCGCTATGAGCTCTTCCATGGAGAAAGGTATGTTATATGCTTCAGAGTTATCAGACTGGAAATTTAAATTTTGTCGTTCGGCCCTCTCTTTAAATTGTTGGAATTCTTGGGTGTAATTGTTCGATGAGGAATTAAATGCGAATTGGTCCCCTATTCTATTTGCAATTTCCTCAGTAGTGGTTATCTCCTCTTCATCGATGACAAGATGTTGAATATGTGTGGATGTATCTCTACCCTGTATCTTCTTTATCATTTTCCATACTTTGGAACTGGGTGTACGGGTATTTAGTTTAGAGACATAGTTTTGCCAGGTAGCCCTTTTCTTTTGTCTTATTATCCTTCTCGCTCTTGCTCTGAAGATTTTAAATTGATTTAGATTTTCTGGTGTTGGGCGAGATTTAAAGGCACGTAATGCTTTTTTGCGGGCTTTGATAGCCTCTTTGACCTCTGTGTCAAACCAAGGTTTAGGGCTATGGTGAGGATTTGATTGAGATTTCGGTATCGCTTTATTTGCTATGTCTATAATATCTTTTGTGAAATTGTCTACAGGGGAATCGGAATCTGCATATTTCTGTTGGGTAATATTTTTGTTGCAGAGTTCTGAGAAGAGATTCCAGTCTGCTTTATTGAATTTCCACCTTGATAAACCGGAGTTAGGCCCAACATCTAACGATTTCAATAGAATAGGGAAATGATCACTTCCATGTGTATCCTCTAGTACTTTCCATTCAAAATCTAAAAACAAATTTGGATCACTTATGCTGAGGTCAATAGCAGAGTACGTGCCATGTCCTGAATGTAGAAATGTATCTGATCCATCATTGAAAATGCAGAGATTATTTCCATTTATAAAGTCTTCAATAAGTTCACCTCTACTATTCAGGTCCGTACTGCCCCATAAAGGGCTGTGACCATTAAAATCCCCAAGAATAATGGAGGGGGCAGGTAATTGGTTAAATAAGTTATTTAGATCTTGTAGTGTCACCCGAACACTCGGGGACAAGTAGAGGGAGCACACGGTAATCGTTTTACGTAAAGTAAGGCGGATGGCAGTTGCCTGTAAGGTGGTGTTAAGATTTAGGCACGTATGAATTATACCGTGCCTAACCATAATGGTAGAACCACCTATTGCCCTATCATGGACAATTTCTCCATAAGAATTATATATGTGATAATTTCTCACAGTAATATTGTCCGAGGCTTTTAAAAATGTCTCTTGGAGACATAGGATACTTGCTTTATATTCAGATGTAAGTATTTTCAATTCGTCAAAGTTTGCTCTAAAACCTCGGCAATTCCATTGCACGATGTTGTCCATGGAATTTTGTTCTGACATGAATTTGGTTATCTGTTTAACGGGGTTCTAAAGGTAAATTTTAGATTGTCCCGTTTAAGAATGACTTTTGTGTTAGTATCCCTTCCTCCTGTACTGGTGTCAGGTGGGTCAGGATTTTTCGAGTGAGGGTGTTTTTGGCTTGGGTTCTTTAATTTGGGAGTTTCCTTTTGTTGTGTTTGATTTGTCCTGGTTTTTTGTGATGTCCGGTCTTGTGTAGAATATTCGGTTTTGTCTGGTTTGCCCCCCTGACCTTGCTGTTCACCTGCAGGAGAAGCGGATGGGATCTGGGCGGGCGGGCTTGTATTGTTGTCAGGTTTGTCCTGAACTACCTCAGGCACAGAGGGAGGGGATTGAGAATCCATGTCTTCTTCTCCCTCTGTGAGTTCAGAGTCGACTGTTTCATAACTTTCGTTTAGATCCGGCTCGATGACCTCTGTTGCTAGTATCTTTGCAGGTGTTCTCACATCAGAATTTCCATCTGATTTTCTTTTTGTTGGTTTTGTCTGTGTGTCAATTTGTGGTGTTTTGTTGATCTTGTCTTCTTTTTTGTCAATGTGTTGCCCATGTGCTGCAAGGAGTTCCTCCATCCCTGCTTGAGCGAACAGTGTGCAGAACTTTTCTTTGTTTTTGTCTGTATGGGAGTTGTCACTGTTTTTTGAGTAGTGAAATGCTGGATCGAGATTAAGTCTTAGCCTTGGTGTATTTCGTGGGGATGACCTGGGTCCAGGAGAGTATTGCATGTCTGATCGCTGGGAGAATTGTGATCCTGTTTGAGGATTCACATTATCTCCACCAGCGATCTGTGCATAACTAGCAGCCCCGATTTGGGACTGGGCGATTCGTCTGGCCTCTGGAAATGAAACATCAGAGTTTGCCTTGATCTCAAGGACTTTTTTCTCGTAGATCCATTTCGGACACGATTTGTCAAATGCGGGGTGATTGCCCTTACAGTTGATGCATTTTGGCGCATGGCCACATGGCGCGTCCTTTGTATGGACATGATCTATGCCTCCACAGGTGGCACATACTTCCACTCGGTTTTTACAGGTCTTATTTATGTGGCCATATCTTTGGCATCGGTAGCATCTTCGAGGGTTAGGAAGATAGGGACGTACCCTGCAGGCCTCAAAACCTATTTCTACCGCCTCCGGAAGCCGATTACCTTTGAAGGTGAGACTAAGGGTCTCAACAGTGGAACCATCTTTTGTTTGTCTCTTCCCCATCCTGTATATGGAAATAACTGGAGTCCTCCGGAAAGCGAACCATTCGAGTAGCTCATCATCCGAGCTCTCATGACTGTCATACGAGTATATGACTCCCCTAATTGAGTTCAGTCTCTCATGGGGAGTCACCTCCACCTCCGCTGAAGCCAGTTTGGTCATGTTTAGTAGTTTCTTTGACTGGTCACTGTCCCGACATTTAATAAGAAGTGAACCAGGGAGTCGTCTGACGTCTCCAGGGTCACCGATCGCCTTAAAAAGGGCTTTCGCCCGGGTCACCGAGGATATTCTTCTGTATTCATCATCCTTTCCTTTCAGTACAATGAATTTTGGCCAATGCTCTGTGTCACAATCAAAGAATCCGGTTTTAGAAACAGTTCGGTTGAAAAAATCCATACAGATTTCTAGACTTCATCCTCCATGGTCCCCACCCACCACGGAGCCCAACACGGGGAGACCAACATGGATAGGGCTGAGCCCAGTACCCTGGTCCCAGGGATACATGAAGGATATACTCTAAAAGGCTAGGCCTAAAATATAGCCTCAAATCATGATAACAGTAATCACGGCAGGCAAATACTCGGTTTCTAACCTTCCTTGATTGACCCATCAGCCACGGCCAAATAGGACCTAAGTCCTAATGACAACATGACAAGCCGATTGACTGGACCGGGCCAATCCAGCCTCCCGTCTGGGAGAAATCCAGGCCAAAGTAGTGTATTGTATGGGAGGGGCCAACTTAGTCCCACCCAACTCAACTACCAGGACCCCTTCATCCTCCAACACGGGTCGCAACCCACGGCAAACAGGTTGCCCCATTTCCGTCGGGGAGACGTGTGCTTGCGCACTGTCTCGTGTTGGCCACTAAGGATAGAGGTCTTCACCATAGTGTTACCACCCACCGCCACGAGGAGGCCCGAGACCTGTGGGGGCCAAGGAATCCAGCAGAAAAGAATTTCTTTGCTGTCTAATCCAGACAGGAGCATGATTATGTCTTGTAATATGGGATGATCCAACCTCTTGCTGGCAAGTGCTTGGATTGCCGATTTGGAGTCGGAACAAATTACAAATTTGTCTTTTTCAGACATCCCAGCAAGCCATACGGCTTTGTAGATTGCTAAAAGCTCAGCAGTGTATACTGAGCTTTCATTTGGTATGCGCTCACTGTGCAGGTTTGATTTACAGGAAGTTACAGCATAAGCCGTTCGGTTTCCATCTTTTGATCCATCTGTATATAAGAACTTATGATCATGGTATCTTAGTTTGATATCGTAGAACCTTCGTTGGTACTCTATCGGATCTGTTTGTGCCTTTTTCAGGTCTTCTAATTCAGTGTTAACAACTGGTGTTTCTATACTCCAGTGTGGAATTTGTGGAACTTTATTCTCAGCAATAAAAAATGTGTCTATTCCGGCGGCTTCAAGATGCGGTTTCATCCTCAAACCGAGTGGCCGAATAGCATTTGGTCGTCTGTCATATTTCTCTGCATGGCTTGGATGGAAGACAATTGAGTGTGCTGGGTTAAGAGGATTTGCAGCCAGTTTGACAGTATACTGTAGAGATAGCTTCAGTCGTCGGAGTGATAAAGGAGGCTCCTTTGCCAGAACATAAAGACTATCGACTGGCGATGTCCTGAATGCTCCAAGGCTCAAGCGGATTCCTTGATTGTGTACAGTATTCAGACATCGAAGATAGGATGGTCTTGCTGAGCCATATACAATGCAGCCATAGTCGAGACGTGCCCGAGTCATTGCACGATAAAGTCTGAGAAGAACAGTGGTGTCACCACCCCAGTTTATTTTTCCCACTACTTTCAAGATGTTTAAAGACTGTAGGCATTTTGCCTTAAGTGCAGTTATGTGGGGGATGAAGGAGAGTTTTGAGTCAAATGTAACTCCAAGAAATTTATTAGAATTTACTACTTTGATTGCACAATTATCAATTGTAAGTGTTGGTTCAGGATGGGGAGTCCTAAGGTGGCAAAAGTGCATGCATACTGTTTTTGACTTAGAGAATTTAAAGCCATTTTCCTGAGACCATTTGTGTAATTTATTTAGATTTTGTTGCAACTGTCTTTCAATAGTTGACATTTGTTTGGATTTTAGTGCAATGAGAAAGTCATCAACATAGAGTGAGCACATGACATTTTCACGAATAGCTTTAACAATGCTGTTGATTTTTATGTTAAAGCAAGTGGGAGATAAAATGCTTCCCTGGGGAACACCCATCTCTTGGGGATATTCATTTGAAAGTGTTGCCCCCACTCTTACTTTAAACCACCGATCTTCAAGGAAGGAGCCAATAAAATGAGGAAGCCTACCTCTCAAACCAAAGTCAAACAAATCTTTCAAGATGCCAAATTTCCAGGTCGTATCATACGCTTTCTCTAAATCAAAAAATACCCCTACAACATGTTCCCTTGTTATTAGCGCATCCCTTATGTACGTTTCTAGTCTACTGTGCTTCTGTGTTTTCTAAAACCACATTGGAATTCTGAGATGGAATCGTTGGACTCAAGATACCAGACTAGTCTATCGTTAACAATCCTTTCCATTGTCTTGCAGATACAGCTTGTTAAGGCAATGGGCCTGTAATTAGTAGGATCAGTATGATCCTTGTTTGGCTTTGGAATTGGAATAATTGTAGCTACCCTCCAAGAGGCAGGGAAGGTTCCATAGTCCCAAATTTTATTAAAAATGTAAAGAAGAATCTCTAGGCACGGGAGAGGAAGGTGTTTTAGTAGTTGGTAATGGATTTCATCTGGTCCAACAGCTGAATCTTTAGCTTTCTGCAGTGCCTTAGTAAGTTCTTCCATAGTAAGAGGACTATTGTATTCTTCCAGATCATTTGAACGTATGTTCAGTACCAGACGTTCTGCCTGTGTTTTAAAGTGTTGGAATTCTGGAGTGTAATTTTCTGAAGAAGAATTATAGGAGAACTTTTCAGCTAGCTTATTTGCTATTTGATCTGGTGCTGTGTATTCTTCTTCATTTACAATGAGATGGCTTATCTGAGATGTCGATGTCTTCCCTTGAATTTTTTTAATCATCTCCCATACTTTAGATGAAGGCGTTCTTTCGTTTAGTTTTGAAATGTAATTTCTCCAAGTAGTCCTCTTTTTCTGTCTTATCAGACGTCTGGTTTTTGCTCTTAAGATGCGAAAAATTTCCAAGTTGGCAGTAGTTGGCCTGGTGTTGTAGGCTCTAAGTGCTTTCTTTCTTTCCTTAATGGCATCTTTAACCTCCGTATCATACCAAGGTCTTGATTTACGAGGATTTCCTCCTTTTGTTTTGGGGATACATTTGTTGGCTATTGTTATTACATCTTCAGCAAACTTTTCTACAGGAGATTCACTGTTTAAGTATGTATGAAGATGAAGATTTGCTGATAACTTGCTATATGAGTCCCAATCAGCCTTATCTAATTTCCATCTAGGAAGATTTGGCGTTTGGGTGTTTGATGTAGTTTCTAGTATGACAGGGAAATGATCACTCCCGTGGGTGTCTTTCAATACATACCAATTAAAATCTAAAAACAGGGTGGGATCACTAACACTCAGGTCTATGGGACTATATGTACCATGACCTGGGTGTAGATATGTATATGATCCATCGTTAAAAAGACATAGGTCATTTGATGCAAGAGTGAGTGAGTGAGTTTGTGTTTTACGCCCCATCAGCACCAGTGTGGGCTATTTAGAGGCAACATTGGTTAGATAGATTATCCTGGAACTAATTTCTCATAATTTGTAGAAGTAGTCGTTATCTCTGAGGAACTGTGTTATACTGGACACTGAATTTTCTAAGAATAAGTGTTTGAGATTACCAGATTGAAAGGGTCGGTGATGTAGATTGTTATTACATTCTATCAAGATATGTTTGATCGAAAGTGGTACTTGGCACCCTTCGCATATCGGTGCTGCGTCATTGCTTAATAAGTGTGAATGGGTTAATCTGCTGTGTCCTATAAGACATCTATGAATTACGATTTGCTCTCTGCGTGAGTGCACATCAATTTTTATATCTTTCATGATGTGTGGTGAGTGAGTGAGTGAGTGAGTGAGTTTGTGTTTTACGCCCCATCAGCACCAGTGTGGGCTATTTAGAGGCAACATTGGTTAGATAGATTATCCTGGAACTAATTTCTCATAATTTGTAGAAGTAGTCGTTATCTCTGAGGAACCGTGTTATACTGGACGCTGAATTTTCTAAGAATAAGTGTTTGAGATTACCTGATTGAAAGGGTTGGTGATGTAGATTGTTATTACATTCTATCAAGATATGTTTGATCGAAAGTGGTACTTGGCACCCTTCGCATATTGGTGCTGCATCATTGTTTAATAAGTGTGAGTGGGTTAATCTGCTGTGCCCTATAAGACATCTATGAATTACGATTTGCTCTCTGCGTGAGTTCACATCAATTTTTATATCTTTCATGACGTGTGGTAGTATTGTGCGTAGCTTGTTCCGTTGGCAAGCATTCCATCGTACTTGCCAACTATACTTGGTAAAATCATTGATATGGTTTCTAAAATCCGTATAAGGGACAACATAGTCCGTTAAGTTTTTACTTAAGGCTCTCTTCGCATGAAGATCAGCCATCTCATTTCCTTTGATATCAACATGACTTGGAATCCAACAAAATATAATCTCCTTGTTTTCTTTCATTGCTGCTAAGGTAAAAAGAATGTCTAATACAAGAGGGGTTTCCACCTGCTTGTTGGCTATTGCCTGCAATGCAGACTTTGAGTCAGAGCAAATTACAAAATTGTTAGTTTCCGAGTTGACTGCCATTTCTACCGCCTTGTAGATAGCTGTCAGTTCCGCTGTGAATATCGAGCACACATCAGGTATACGTTCATTACAGTAACTTTTCTTTGCGGAGGTGACTGCGTAACCAGTCAGAAGTCCATCTTTGGACCCATCCGTGTAAAGAAACTTGTATGATGGATACCGGGATTTTATTATGAGGAATTTACTCTGGTATTCCAGTGGACTTGTAGAAGATTTTCTAAGACTTGTCAGGTCTAGAATACAAATTGGTGAAGGAAGGGTCCACGGAGATATGGATGGAACCTGCACTTCAGCAACTATGCAGTTGTCTTTGTTTATTATGTCATAGTAGGGTTTCATTCTAAGCCCTAGGGGTTTTATAACACTTTGTTTAGTCATATAAATTTGCTGGTACTTTGGCTGAAATACCGGGTAAAAAGCCGGATTTGTTGGACATGCTGCCAGTTTTACAAAATATTGCAGCGAAAGTTTTATACGACGTAGTGACAATGGTGGTTCTTTCGCAAGGACATATAGACTCTCTATCGGCGATGTTCTAAATGCCCCAAGACACAGGCGAATGCCCAGATGGTGTACTGTATTTAGACATCGTAGGTAAGACGGTCTTGCTGATCCATATACAATACTCCCATAATCGAGACGTGATCGGGTTATAGCCCTATATAGTCGTAGCAATACAGTGGTGTCTCCACCCCAACTGAGCTTGCTGACTACTTTGAGAAGATTAAGAGATTTTAAACCTTTAGCTTTAAGTTCATTGATATGTGGAATAAAAGAGAATTTGGAATCCAGTAAAACTCCTAAGAATTTGTACTGGTTTACTACTTTGATTTTCGAATTTTCTAACATTAGGATTGGATCCGGCTGAAAGCTTCTGGGAGGATAGAAGTGCATACATACCGTTTTATTTTTGGAGAATTTAAAACCATTCTCATATGACCATTTTTGCAACCTGTTTAGGTTAAGTTGCAGTTGTCGTTCCACACTTGTCATTTTGGTTGACTTAAAAGCAACGAGGAAATCATCAACGTATAAAGAGCACTTGACATTCTCCTTGATATGTCGGACTATGTTGTTAATCTTAATATTAAAACATGTCGGAGAGATAATACTTCCTTGAGGAACTCCCATTTCTTGGGTAAAATTGTTGGATAGTGTGCTTCCTATTCTGACTTGAAAGTTACGATCTTGAAGGAATGAATTTATAAATTGAGGAAGCCTTCCCCGGAGACCCATTTCATGAATGTCCTTCATAATTCCAAATTTCCAAGTGGTGTCATAAGCTTTTTCTAGGTCAAAAAATACTGCAACTACATGTTCCTTCTTAATGAAGGCATCTCTTATGTAAGTTTCTAATGATACTAAATGGTCTAATGTACTTCTTTTGGACCTGAAACCACACTGATATTCTGTTATGGCTTCAGTTGATTCCAAATACCATACTAGTCTATTGTTGACCATCCTTTCCATGGTCTTACAAAGACAACTGGTGAGTGCAATCGGACGATAGTTAAGTGGATCACTGTGGTCTTTGTTAGGTTTTGGGATTGGTATTACTATCGCTTTCTTCCACAGCGTTGGGAATGTACCAAAGTCCCATATTCTATTATAAATCTGAAGCATAATTTTAAGGCTTGTTTCCGGTAGATGCTTTAGTAGTTGATAATGAACTTCATCTGCTCCAGTAGCAGAGTCTTTAGCCTTATTCAATGCCGTTATGAGCTCTTCCATGGAGAAGGGCATGTTATATGCTTCAGAGTTATCAGACTGGAAATTTAAATTTTGTCGCTCGGCCGTCTCTTTAAATTGTTGGAATTCTTGGGTGTAATTGTTCGATGAGGAATTAAATGCGAATTGGTCACCTATTCTATTTGCAATTTCCTCAGTTGTGGTTATCTCTTCTTCGTCGATGACAAGATGTTGAATATGTGTGGATGTATCTCTTCCCTGTATCTTCTTTATCATTTTCCATACTTTGGAACTGGGTGTACGGGTATTAAGTTTAGAGACATAGTTTTGCCAGGTTGCCCTTTTCTTTTGTCTTATTATCCTTCTCGCTCTTGCTCTGAAGATTTTAAATTGATTTAGATTTTCCTGTGTTGGGCGAGATTTAAAGGCACGTAATGCTTTTTTGCGGGCTTTGATAGCCTCTTTGACCTCTGTGTCAAACCAAGGTTTAGGGCTATGGTGAGGATTGGCTTGAGATTTCGGTATCGCTTTATTTGCTATGTCTATAATATCTTTTGTGAAATGGTCTACAGGGGAATCGGAATCTGCATATTTCTGTTGGGTAATATTTTTGTTGCAGAGTTCTGAGAAGAGATTCCAGTCTGCTTTATTGAATTTCCACCTTGATAAACCGGAGTTAGGACCAACATCTAACGATTTCAATAGGATTGGGAAATGATCACTTCCATGTGTATCCTCTAGTACTTTCCATTCAAAATCTAAAAACAAATTTGGGTCACTTATACTTAGGTCAATAGCAGAGTAAGTGCCATGTCCTGAATGTAGAAATGTATCTGACCCATCATTGTAGACACAAAGATTATTTCCATTTATAAAGTCCTCTATCAGTTCACCTCTACTATTCAGGTCTGCACTACCCCATAAAGGGCTGTGACCATTAAAATCTCCAAGAATAATGGAGGGGGCAGGTAATTGGTCAAATAGGTTATTTAGATCTTGTAGGGTCACCCGGGAACTCGGTGACAAGTAAAGGGAGCACACGGTAATCGTTCTACGTAACGTTAGGCGGACGGCAGTTGCCTGCAAAGTGGTGGTCAGATTAAGGCAAGTATGTATTATGCCCTGCCTGACCAGAATGGCAGAACCACCTATTGCCCTATCATGGACAATGTCTCCATATGAGTTATACATATGATAATTTCTGATAGTAATGTTGTCGGATGGTTTTAAGTAAGTCTCCTGGAGACATAGGATGCTGGCCCTATGCTCAGATGTCAATATTTTTATTTCATCAAAATTTGCTCTTAACCCTCTGCAATTCCACTGAACTATGTTGTCCATGGAATGAGTTTGTTCAGTCATAGATGTTATCTTATTAACGGGGCTCTATTCGTGACTTTATGTTTGTCACGTTTCAGAATTTGATAGGTGTTAGTAGATTTTCCCCCCATATTTGTGTTTGGTGGGCCAGGTATTTTTGTACTTTTTGGATGTGTTTGACTCGTGTTCTTTGAGTCGGGACTTTTATTTTGGTGATGTGTTTGAGTTGTCGGGGTTCTGCGTTGCAGTTTGTCCTGTGTAGGGTTTTTTGTTTTGTCTGGTTGACCTCCCTGACCCTGCTTTCGACCTGTTGGAGCAGCAGATGGGGTCTGGGAGGTGTTGTCAGTTGGTTTGTCCACCTTGGTGGGAGAACCAGCATCGGCCTTAACTACCTCGGGAACTGTAGGAGGTGTTTGCAGTTCCATTGGGTTTTCTTCATCTGATGGCTGGGAGTCAACCGTTTCAAAAGAGGAATTTAGGTCAGATTCGACCTCTGTCACTTGAATCTTCGTTGGGGCTCTCTCGTCAGAATTTCTGTCATCAGATTTCCTTTTTGTCGGTTTGTTCTGCAGGTCCTTCTGTTGATTTTTGTCTGTTTTCTCTCGATTTTGTGTCAAGTGTCTTTCGTGCACGTTATGAAGTTCATTCATATGTGCGTGTTCAAAAAGATTAAGGAATTTGTCATCATGTTCTTGTGAATTGGATTTGTTTGTGTCTTTATTTGTCAGAGAATGTTTTGAGTAGCTGAAATCTGGATCCAGGTCTACTCTTAATCTTGGCGTTGTGCGAGGAAATGAACTGGGTCCAGCTTGGCGATGAATGGAAGATCCATGGGACAACTGTGATCCCGTTGGTAGTTCTGCATTCTCTTCACCAGCGGCCTGAGCATAACTTTGAGCTCCATATCGGGATTGTGCTATTCGTCTAGCCTCAGGAAATGAGACATTTGAGGTTGCCTTGATCTCAAGGACTTGTTTCTCGTAGGTCCATTTAGGACATGACTTGTTGAACGATGAGTGGTTTCCCTTGCAGTTGACACATCTTGGAGGGAGACCACACGGAGCATCCTTAGTATGGGTGTGATCCGAGCCTCCACAGTTGGCACATACCTCCACTCTGTTTTTACATGTCTTGGTAATGTGACCATATTTCTGGCATCGGTAACAGCGCCGTGGATTTTGGATGTAGGGGCGCACCCTACAGAATTCAAATCCAATTTCTACAGCTTCCGGTAGCCGGTTTCCCTTAAAGGTGAGACAAAGAGTCTCTACTACCGAGCCATCTTTTGTTGTTCTTTGCGACATTCTGTAAATGGAGACAACCGGAATTTTGCGGAACTCGAACCAGTCGAGGAGCTCCGCATTAGTGTTCTCGTGGCTATCAAATGAATGTATCACTCCTTGGATTGAGTTTAACTTTTCATGTGGAGCCACTTCCACCTTTGCAATATGTAGTTGTTCCATGTCCAGTAGTCGTTGAGATTGCTCTCTATCCCTGCATTTAATCAAGAGGGAACCAGGGAATCGTCTTACATCCTCTGGTTTGCCTATTGCCTGAAGAAGGGCTTTCGCCCGTATCGTTGATGACATCTGTTGGAATGCCTCGTCCTTGCCTTTTAGCACTATATACCTTGGCCAAGGTTCAGGTTCACAGTCAAAAAGTCCTTGAGATAGGTTATGGTTGAAAAAATCCATACAGATTTCCATTCTTCATCCTTCATGGTCCCCACCCACCACGGAGCCCAACACGGGGAGACTAAGTCGGGTAGGGCAAAGCCCAGTACCCTAGTCCCAGGAATACATGAAGGATATACTCTCTAAAGGCTAGGCCTGCAATACAGCCTCAATCATGAGAAAATACCATGGCAGGCAAATATCCGGTTTCTACCCTTCTTTGATTGACCCATCAGCCATGGCCAAATAGGACCAAAGTCCTAATGACAACATGACAAGCCGATTGACTGGACAGGGCCAATCCAGCCTCCCGTCTGGGAGAAATCCAGGCCAAAGTAGTGTATTGTATGGGAGGGACCAACTTAGTCCCAACCAACTCAACTACCAGGACCCCTTCATCCTCCAACACGGGTCGCAACCCACGGCAAACAGGTTGCCCCATTTCCGTCGGGGAGACGTGTGCTTGCGCACTGTCTCGTGTTGGCCACAAGAGATAGAGGACTTCACTCTTGTGTTACCACCCACCGCCACGAGGAGGCCCGAGACCTGCGGGGGCCATTTGATGCAAGAAATTCTTCGATTATTTGACCTTTGGCATTGCTTTGTTGGCTTCCCCACATTGGATGATGACCGTTAAAGTCTCCGAGGATGAGGCATGGAGCCGGAAGTTGTTCAAAGAGATGGTTCAAGTCCTCGATTGTAAGATGTTGGCTTGGAGAGATGTAGAGGGAGCAAATTGTAAAGGTTTTATGTGCTGTTACTCTAACTGCAACAGCTTGTAAATTAGTGTCAATAGTGACATTAGAGTGGATAATTCCCTGCTTTACTAAAATAGAGGAGCCACCATAGGCCCTATCATGAATAATATTTCCATAATTGTTGTAAATGTGGTAATTTCTAATTTTTAAACTGTCGCTGGGTTTCAGATAGGTCTCTTGAAGACAGAAGATAGATGGTTGGAGCTCGAGAGCTAAGATATTAATTTCATCAAAGTTGGCTCTGAAACCGCGACAGTTCCATTGGATTATATTATCCATATTTATGAGGGTGTTTTTGTTTTAGGAGGTGTTTCACTTTTCCTACTTTGTTTAGTGTTGTTAAAGTTGTTTCTGTTGATACCTCTTCCTCTGTTGTTAAATTGTCCCCTGGAGGACTGAGGTGTAGAGGTAGTAGAAGAAGATTGTCCTCTGGAGGACTGAGGTGTAGAGGTAGTAGATGATAGTCTCTTAAGAGGTTTGTTCGGTGGATTTTTGTCTGAAGATGGTTTTGGTGGGGGACTTGTGTCCCGCCGGCCAGCCCTAGGTGGGCTGACTGTTTGAGGCGTACCAGTTTCCATGGAATCCACATGGTGATTAGATCCCTGGTCACTGGTATTGTCTTTGTCTGGGTTTTGGGACTTATTTGTTGTTTGTGCAGATTGTCTGGCTGCAATATGGCCCTGAAGTAAGCCAAAGTTGTCTGTTTGAGAGAAGGTTTGTCCCATGAAAGCTTCTGTTCTTGATATGGAATGAGAGTCCAGTTGTACTTTAAGGTGTGGAGTGCTTCTTTGTCTTGGTGACATAGATGTTACATTTGCATAAGTGACTTCGCCGTTGGTCTGTTGTGCCAGTCTACGTGCTTCTGGGAAGCTGATGTCCTTCGTTGCTTTTAATCGTTGAACTTCTTTTTCCTCCTGCCATTTTCGGCAATTGCGGTCATAAGCCGGATGGGTTTCTTGACAATTGACACACTTTGGTGGTTCATGGCACGGGTCTTCCTTTGAGTGCGTGTGTTCGGTGGAGGTGCAGTTGGCACATCTTTCTGGCCCCTTACATCTGGAGATTACATGGCCATACTTCTGGCACCTGTAACATCTCTGAGGATTTGGGATGAAGGGTTTGACCTTACACTGCTCAAAACCGATAGGGCATTTGTGTGGTAATTGTTTTCCGGGGAAGCTTAGTATCAGGAGTTGTAACGGTTCCTTCTTTAGGTTAATTCTTCTAATGAAGCCAATTTTCCGCTTTCCCAACCATCTTGTAATTTCGTCATCATCACTCCTGTGACTTTCTCTTGAAACAATTGTTCCTCTGATCGAGTTCAATGTTCTGTGTGGCTCTGCATTTACAGGAGCTCCATCAATATCGGTTATGGACAACAGTTTTTCAGACTGTGTCCTTGACCTTGTTTGGATAAGGACAGCACCTGTTCGAAGTGTCCTGCCACTCTCAACTGTTCCAACTAGATTTTCTATCTCATCGTGAATTCTCAGGAAAGACATTGATTGTAATGCTCTGTTGGTTCCGGTAATTACAATATAACTGGGCCAATGATGCATAAATGGGTTGGTCATCGCATCTGAGAGGTCAGGTGCATATCGGAAGCGTTTTGCTTCTGGAGATATTCCAGTATCCACAGTTGCGGACCCAGCCTGGTTTCCCACTGGAGAACGCGTTAAGTTTTGACAAGTAGCCATAAGAAGTTCTGTATTTCATCCTTCATGCTCCCCACCCGCCACGGAGTCCAACAAGGGGAGACCAACAAGGATAGGGCTGAGCCCAGTACCCTAGTCCCAGGGATACATGAAGGATATACTCTCAAAAGATCAGGCCTGCAATATAGCCTCAAATCATGGAAACAGTAACCATGGCAGGCAAATATCCGGGTTCCAACCTTCCTTGATTAGCCCATCAGCCATGGTCAAATAGGACCGAAGTCCTAATGACAACATGACAAGCCGATTGACTGGACAGGGCCAATCAAGCCTCCCGTCTAGGAGAAATCCAGGCCAAAGTAGTGTATTGTATGGGAGGGACCAACTTAGTCCCATCCAACTCAACTACCAGGACCCCTTCATCCTCCGACACGGGTCGCAACCCACGGCAAACAGGTTGCCCCTTTTCCGTCGAGGAGACGTGTGCAAGCGCACTGTCCCATGTTGGCCACTAAGGATACAGGATTTCACCAATAGTGTTACCACCCACCGCCACGAGGAGGCCCGAGACCTGCGGGGGCCATTTGTATACATGAAACAAATGCGCGTTATTTCAAATTGTGGACATAAAACACCAAAGAAACTGAGCATTATTTCAGGCCAATACAAGTAACTGCAATAGCAGTCCTGTTCCTCTAGTTTTTGGTAAATTTAACAATTCAAAGATCATAATTTGAAACATGCGAGAATAATTTCAGATACATTTCTCCGATTGTGACTTTCCAGCCAAAACTTAATTTCACTGTCTCATCCATTATCTCATTGACTAAACAAATTGAGGAGTGTAGTATACTGCATCTTTAACGTTGCGATTCTCTTTGCACATTTTCCTATTTTTTCAGACACGGGTTTTGGAAACCATTGAAACTAGTATGAAATGCAACAACTTTTTAAATGGTTCATCTACAAATAAAATCTGACGGCAAGGTCTCTGTACAATTTGCAGATTATGAGGCGAGCGGTTAATTACATTCATTTCACCATGAAGTCCACGTCAGATAAAATGCTGTTTTTTTGCTCTATAAGTCTCTTAATCATTCTTGGTACTAGATTTTGGTTTCTATTTATTTGACAGCGATGAGAACAATTCAAACAGCAAAAATCACCCATTGCTCAATTTTCAAACTCGAGGTGCCTCATTATTCAGGGGGCCATATCTAGTGTAACAGAATAATGGTAAGAATCATTCCGTCACGCTGGAAATGGACCCCTGATTGCTGAGACACTCATAGTTTAAAACTTCAGCAGTTGGTGATTTTCGCTGTTTGAATTGTTCTTTTAAGTGTCAGACATATAGAAATTAATACTTGGCACTGAGAGTGATTAAACTGAGACTTATAGAGCAAAAAACTGCTTCTTAGCATCATTCCGTCACACGTGGATTTCATGTCACACGCATTTTTGCAAAATTGAAAGTTTTTTGAAATCGCCTAAGATTCGCCTCAATATAAGACCAAGAGGCAGTTTATATGACCTGCAACAACATCTACTGATATCAAGATATTGTCTTGAGTTAATGTAAAATTCAAAGTGATGTCATGGTATATGGATGATCTGCTGATTTTCAGGTTCTTTGGAATTTTTGTCCATTTTGGCGTTTTTGTGAGGTTTTAAGTTTTCAAAGTTGCCTTATATTTATGTGCAACCATGTGGCACTTAAAAGGAATTTCAAGAACTTAAACAAATTTCAAGGGGTGTTCTGTAGGGGTAAATCTAATGTAAAATCAGATGTTATGGGCAGTGGAAGATACACAGATTTGCAGGTATATGGTAATATTCATCAATTTCACCAATTTTTCAGATTTTTGGAAATTGACTGTTATTGGTCTGAAATAAAAAAGCATTTAAAAATAAATACTGCAAATCTTACATATATCAACATGGTCTGTGGGAATCACTCTTCAGATTGGATATGATTACTGGGTCTCCAGGTTGTATATTACTGGGTGAGGGCCTGGCCAGATTTATAAAATTTAGCATTTTTGAAAAATAGGTTATGCCTTATTTCTAATAGATGCAATGAGCCTAGGATGCGATCAAATTTTATTTTGTGAATATGAAGCTGACATCTTCCCCTTTAAGGTACATATAGCCAAAATGGCCAACTAAGATCTGCTTCCTGAGAAATGAGCAATAAATATGGCTTATTTTCAGGTTTCTAAAAAAGGCGCAAACTTCATGGTATAAAGTGCACTGTTATGCGCTTCTGCATTAAGGCATTAATGTCTGTTAAATCTTGCTGAAAAATAGAGAATTAGGGGGTTTCAGTGACATATACTACTTATTTGTGCATAAAAAGAAGATTATTTTATGCTGCATCCGAAAATGGGGAAAAATAGACCAAAAACCGTCGAAAAAACAGCATATTTGGCCAATTTTCACCTACCTCGTTTCCATGGCAACCAAATTTTTTTTCTCAAGAAAAAACATTACAAATGCCTTTTTTCATCAAAATAAGCATGTGTGAAAAGTTTCATTGAGATCCGCTGACCCCCACTTTCCCACCTGTGACTGATTTTCTCAGTCGGCTGCTCTTAATAATTCAGATGAAAAGGAATGCAAACCTCACATACTATAAATGTAATAAATATACACAAATTTATTTACATTACAAACTAGAAAACCTGACAAACACAACAAGAAACATTGTAGGAAAGTTCTCCAAAAAAAATATATACACATTTAAAATAATTTTGTGAGTCAACACAGAACGCCATCACTCCATCAGACAGTGGCAATGAAAAATATGCCACTTGATGAATTTTCTCCAACTAAATTCAAAGAAAAATATGAGTAGATCTATAATGGTCCTACAGGCTACAGGCAATGCAATGTAGCATAATCCAACAGAGGTACGTATATCATCAAGTGTATCCATAGGAGTACAAATCAACAAATCGTATGAATAACATTTATATCTACTAAGGGTTTTCCGTTGAGTAATTGGCTAATTGATTGTCAATAGAGTCGCCAAGTCCAAGGAGTGTTTCAGTAATTTCAGGATCTTGGGCCCAGTCAATGCCACTGCCGATTATCAGGCCTTGGAAAGTGAGTGAGTGAGTGAGTTTGTGTTTTACGCCCCATCAGCACCAGTGTGGGCTATTTAGAGGCAACATTGGTTACATAGATTATCCTGGAACTAATTTCTCATAATTTGTAGAAGTAGTCATTATCTCTGAGGAACTGTGTTATACTGGACGCTGAATTTTCTAAGAATAAGTGTTTGAGATTACCTGATTGAAAGGGTCGGTGATATAGATTGTTATTACATTGTAACAAGATATGTTTAATCGAAAGTGGTACTTGGCACCCTTCGCATATTGGTGCTGCGTCATTGTTTAATAAGTGTGAGTGGGTTAATCTGCTGTGCCCTATAAGACATCTATGAATTACGATTTGCTCTCTGCGTGAGTGCACATCAATTTTTATATCTTTCATGACGTGTGGTAGTATTGTGCGTAGCTTGTTTCGTTGGCAAGCATTCCATCGTACTTGCCAACTATACTTGGTAAAGTCATTGATATGCTTTCTAAAATCCGTATAAGGGACAACATAGTCCGTTAAGTTTTTACTTAAGGCTCTCTTCGCATGAAGATCAGCCATCTCATTTCCCTTGATATCAACATGACTTGGAATCCAACAAAATATAATCTCCTTGTTTTCTTTCATCACTGCTAAGGTAAAAAGAATGTCTAATACAAGAGGAGTTTCCACCTGCTTGTTGGCTATTGCCTGCAATGCAGACTTTGAGTCAGAGCAAATTACAAAATTGTTAAGTTTCCGAGTTGACTGCCATTTCTACCGCCTTGTAGATAGCTGTCAGTTCTGCTGTGAATATCGAGCACACATCAGGTATACGTTCATTACAATAACTTGTCTTTGCGGAGGTGACTGCGTAACCAGTCAGAAGTCCATCTTTGGATCCATCCGTGTAAAGAAACTTGTATGATGGATACCTGGATCTTATTATGAGGAATTTACTCTGGTATTCCAGGGGACTTGTAGAAGATTTTCTAAGACTTGTCAGGTCTAGAATACAAATTGGTAAAGGAAGGGTCCACGGAGCAATGGATGGAACCTGCACTTCAGCAACTATGCAGTTGTCTTTGTTTATTATGTCATAGTAGGGTTTCATTCTAAGCCCTAGGGGTTTTATAACACTTTGTTTGGTCATATAAATTTGTTGGTACTTTGGCTGAAATACCGGGTAAAAAGCCGGATTTGTTGGACATGCTGCCAGTTTTACAAAATATTGCAGCGAAAGTTTTATTCGCCGTAGTGACAATGGTGGCTCTTTCGCAAGGACATATAGACTCTCGATTGGCGATGTTCTAAATGCCCCAAGACACAGGCGAATGCCGAGATGGTGTACTGTATTTAGACATCGGAGGTAAGACGGTCTTGCTGATCCATATACAATACTCCCGTAATCGAGACGTGATCGGGTTATAGCCCTATATAGTCGTAGCAATATAGTGGTGTCTCCACCCCAACTGAGCTTGCTGACTACTTTGAGAAGATTAAGAGATTTTAAACCTTTAGCTTTAAGTTCTTTGATATGTGGAATAAAGGAGAATTTAGAATCCAGTAAAACTCCTAAGAATTTGTACTGGTTTACTACTTTGATTTTCGAATTTTCTAACATTAAGATTGGATCCGGCTGAAAGCTTCTGGGAGGATAGAAGTGCATGCATACCGTTTTATTTTTGGAGAATTTAAAACCATTCTCGTATGACCATTTTTGCAGCCTGTTTAGGTTAAGTTGTAATTGTCGTTCGACACTTGTCATTTTGGTTGACTTAAAAGCAACGAGGAAATCATCTACGTATAAAGAACACTTGATATTCTCCTTGATATGTCGGACTATGTTGTTAATCTTAATATTAAAACATGTCGGAGAGAGAATACTTCCTTGAGGAACTCCCATTTCTTGGTTGAAATTGTTGGATAGTGTGCTTCCTATTCTAACTTGGAAGTTACGATCTTGAAGGAATGAATTTATAAATTGAGGAAGCCTTCCCCGTAGACCCATTTCATGAATGTCCTTCATAATTCCAAATTTCCAAGTGGTTTCATAAGCTTTTTCTAAGTCGAAAAATACTGCAACTACATGTTCTTTCTTAATGAAGGCATCTCTTATGTAGGTTTCGAATGATACTAAATGGTCCAAGGTACTTCTTTTGGCCCTGAAACCACACTGATATTCTGTTATGGCTTCAGTTGATTCCAAATACCATACTAGTCTATTGTTGACCATCCTTTCCATGGTCTTGCAAAGACAACTGGTAAGTGCAATCGGACGATAGTTAAGCGGATCACTGTGATCTTTGTTAGGTTTTGGGATTGGTATTACTATCGCTTTCTTCCACAGCGTTGGGAATGTACCAAAGTCCCATATTCTATTATAAATCTGAAGCATAATTTTAAGGCTTGTTTCCGGTAGATGCTTTAGTAGTTGATAATGAACTTCATCTGCTCCAGTAGCAGAGTCTTTAGCCTTATTCAATGCCGCTATGAGCTCTTCCATGGAGAAGAGTATGTTATATACTTCAGAGTTATCAGACTGGATATTTAAATTTTGTCGTTCGGCCCTCTCTTTAAATTGTTGGAATTCTTGGGTGTAATTGTTCGATGAGGAATTAAATGCGAATTGGCCACCTATTCTATTTGCAATTTCCTCAGTTGTGGTTATCTCCTCTTCATCGATGACAAGATGTTGAATATGTGTGGATGTATCTCTACCCTGTATCTTCTTTATCATTTTCCATACTTTGGAACTGGGTGTACGGGAATTTAGTTTAGAGACATAGTTTTGCCAGGTAGCCCTTTTCTTTTGTCTTATTATCCTTCTCGCTCTTGCTCTGAAGATTTTAAATTGATTTAGATTTTCTGGTGTTGGGCGAGATTTAAAGGCACGTAATGCTTTTTTGCGGGCTTTGATAGCCTCTTTGACCTCTGTGTCAAACCAAGGTTTAGGGCTATGGTGAGGATTGGATTGAGATTTCGGTATCGCTTTATTTGCTATGTCTATAATATCTTTTGTGAAATTGTCTACAGGGGAATCGGAATCTGCATATTTCTGTTGGGTAATATTTTTGTTGCAGAGTTCTGAGAAGAGATTCCAGTCTGCTTTATTGAATTTCCACCTTGATAAACCGGAGTTAGGTCCAACATCTAACGATTTCAATAGAATAGGGAAATGATCACTTCCATGTGTATCCTCTAGTACATTCCATTCAAAATCTAAAAACAAATTTGGATCACTTATGCTGAGGTCAATAGCAGAGTACGTGCCATGTCCTGAATGTAGAAATGTATCTGATCCATCATTGAAAATGCAGAGATTATTTCCATTTATAAAGTCTTCTATAATTTCACCTCTACTATTCAGGTCCGTACTGCCCCATAAAGGGCTGTGACCATTAAAATCCCCAAGAATAATGGAGGGGGCAGGTAATTGGTTAAATAAGTTATTTAGATCTTGTAGTGTCACCCGAACACTCGGGGACAAGTAGAGGGAGCACACGGTAATCGTTTTACGTAAAGTAAGGCGGATGGCAGTTGCCTGTAAGGTGGTGTTAAGATTTAGGCACGTATGAATTATACCGTGCCTAACCATAATGGTAGAACCACCTATTGCCCTATCATGTACAATTTCTCCATAAGAATTATATATGTGATAATTTCTCACAGTAATATTGTCCGAGGCTTTTAAAAATGTCTCTTGGAGACATAGGATACTTGCTTTATATTCAGATGTAAGTATTTTCAATTCGTCAAAGTTTGCTCTAAAACCTCGGCAATTCCATTGCACGATGTTGTCCATGGAATTTTGTTCTGACATGAATTTGGTTATCTGTTTAACGGGGTTCTAAAGGTAAATTTTAGATTGTCCCGTTTAAGAATGACTTTTGTGTTAGTATCCCTTCCTCCTGTACTGGTGTCAGGTGGGTCAGGATTTTTCGAGTGAGGGTGTTTTTGGCTTGGGTTCTTTAATTTGGGAGTTTCCTTTTGTTGTGTTTGATTTGTCCTGGTTTTTTGTGGTGTCCGGTCTTGTGTAGAATATTCGGTTTTGTCTGGTTTGCCCCCCTGACCTTGCTGTTCACCTGCAGGAGAAGCGGATGGGATCTGGATGGGCGGGCTTGTATTGTTGTCAGGTTTGTCCTGAACTATCTCAGGCACAGAGGGAGGGGATTGAGAATCCATGTCTTCTTCTCCCTCTGTGAGTTCAGAGTCGACTGTTTCATAACTTTCGTTTAGGTCCGACTCGATGACCTCTGTTGCTAGTATCTTTGCAGGTGTTCTCACATCAGAATTTCCATCTGATTTTCTTTTTGTTGGTTTTGTCTGTGTGTCAATTTGTGGTGTTTTGTTGATCTTGTCTTCTTTTTTGTCAATGTGTTGCCCATGTGCTGCAAGGAGTTCCTCCATCCCTGCTTGAGCGAACAGTGTGCAGAACTTTTCTTTGTTTTTGTCTGTATGGGAGTTGTCACTGTTTTTTGAGTAGTGAAATGCTGGATCGAGATTAAGTCTTAGCCTTGGTGTATTTCGTGGGGATGACCTGGGTCCAGGAGAGTATTGCATGTCTGATCGCTGGGAGAATTGTGATCCTGTTTGAGGATTCACATTATCTCCACCAGCGATCTGAGCATAACTAGCAGCCCCGATTTGGGACTGGGCGATTCGTCTGGCCTCTGGAAATGAAACATCAGAGTTTGCCTTGATCTCAAGGACTTTTTTCTCGTAGATCCATTTCGGACACGATTTGTCAAATGCGGGGTGATTGCCCTTACAGTTGATGCATTTTGGCGCATGGCCACATGGCGCGTCCTTTGTATGGACATGATCTATGCCTCCACAGGTGGCACATACTTCCACTCTGTTTTTACAGGTCTTATTTATGTGGCCATATCTTTGGCATCGGTAACATCTTCGAGGGTTAGGAAGATAGGGACGTACCCTGCAGGCCTCAAAACCTATTTCTACCGCCTCCGGAAGCCGATTACCTTTGAAGGTGAGACTAAGGGTCTCAACAGTGGAACCATCTTTTGTTTGTCTCTTCCCCATCCTGTATATGGAAATAACTGGAGTCCTCCGGAAAGCGAACCATTCGAGTAGCTCATCATCCGAGCTCTCATGACTGTCATACGAGTATATGACTCCCCTAATTGAGTTCAGTCTCTCATGGGGAGTCACCTCCACCTCCGCTGAAGCCAGTTTGGTCATGTTTAGCAGTTTCTTTGACTGGTCACTGTCCCGACATTTAATAAGAAGTGAACCAGGGAGTCGTCTGACGTCTCCAGGGTCACCGATCGCCTTAAAAAGGGCTTTCGCCCGGGTCACCGAGGATATTCTTCTGTATTCATCATCCTTTCCTTTCAGTACAATGAATTTCGGCCAATGCTCTGTGTCACAATCAAAGAATCCGGTTTTAGAAACAGTTCGGTTGAAAAAATCCATACAGATTTCTAGACTTAATCCTCCATGGTCCCCACCCACCACGGAGCCCAACACGGGGAGACCAACATGGGTAGGGCTGAGCCCAGTACCCTGGTCCCAGGGATACATGAAGGATATACTCTAAAAGGCTAGGCCTAAAATATAGCCTCAAATCATGATAACAGTAATCACGGCAGGCAAATACTCGGTTTCTAACCTTCCTTGATTGACCCATCAGCCATGGCCAAATAGGACCTAAGTCCTAATGACAACATGACAAGCCGATTGACTGGACCGGGCCAATCCAGCCTCCCGTCTGGGAGAAATCCAGGCCAAAGTAGTGTATTGTATGGGAGGGGCCAACTTAGTCCCAACCAACTCAACTACCAGGATCCCTTCATCCTCCAACACGGGTCGCAACCCACGGCAAACAGGTTGCCCCTTTTCCGTCGGGGAGACGTGTGCTTGCGCACTGTCTCGTGTTGGCCACTAAGGATACAGGATTTCACCTATAGTGTTACCACCCACCGCCACGAGGAGGCCCGAGACCTGCGGGGGCCAGGCCTTGGAAAATATTCCTGATCAAAATTATTTGTTTGATGCTCTCTTGAACATCATCCCTGTATCTGAAAAAGCGGGGGAAAAACCTCAATTGTTTTTCAAATAACAGGACAAAGGCAGGTTTAGTGGCTTATAATCATAAGAAATATTTTGTCACTCGTATGAATCAAAAAGTTTTTTTTTCATCAAATTTCCAAAACATAATAATTTCAACAAAACAAGTTTCTCATGGACAAGTGAGTGAGTGAGTGAGTTTGTGTTTTACGTCTCATCAGCACCTGATTGGGCTATTTAGAGACATACTTGGTTTGTGGTCATGTTGAGTTAGTCATCTCATCTTGGTTGATGGCATTGAGATCTTTGAGGTGTCACTTTGACAGGTACATCAGCAATAATTTTCAATTCAAGAAGTTTCCGTGCCTGAGTGGCATTTATGGCTTGTACCAATAAATTACCGTCAGGCTGTCGATCGACTGAGTGTGGTTCTCCAAATTTCTTCAGCATTGTTGTGTAGCTAACAAATGGTGATACATCCTTCAGTCTTCCATCTTTGGACTTGATGTGAAATTTGAGACCAGTGGGGAGTTCTTTTTCTTTTTTGCTGTTGGTGAGTGTCGTTGTACTCTTGTCTTTGTGAGGTAGCAAGACAGTTGTTGAGCTTTTTTGTTTCGTTGTCTTGGGCGGTGTCTTGTTATCTGGAGCAACATCTTTTTCCTTTGGTTGGTTGAGGGACTTCTGAGTCCCTTGGGTAACAGAAGAGAAAATTTTACGTTGTTGGATCATCTTCTTCGGTGATTCAGGGGAGTTCACAGGTTCTTCCTTGCTTGGCCGGTCTGGTGGTCGAGGCGGTGAAGTTGCTGTCATTAAGACATCTGTGAACAGGTTCCTGTCCAGATGAATCTTTCTCTGTGGTGATGAATGAAGAGCTGGTCTTGGGTAATCTGCTTCTAGGCAAGGTTTGTCCGGGTCCTGTTCTACGCGGCGTTTGGCTTCGGGAAAGGATAGTTGTCTTTCAGTTCGTAGTTGCAGAATTTCTTTTTCCTTCTTGAAGACTTTGCAATTGTGGCTAAAGGCAGGATGGTTCCCTGAACAGTTGACACAATGTGGAAGTTTAGAGCAAGGGTTATTCTGTGTGTGTGCATGACCATGGTCACCACAATTGGCACAAATCGTTGATCTGATGCATGTATGACTAAAATGACCATACATTTGGCAATTGAAACAGCGTTTTGGATGAGGAAAGTATGGAGAAACTCTGCACCATTCAAAGGCTACAGGTACTTTCTTTGGTAATCTTTCGTCTTTGAATGTTAGCAACAGTAACTCATAACCATTCTTGTGAGCAAGACGTTTGAATTTTGTGATGCCGTGTTTGTGAAACCAATTTGTAAGTTCATTGTCTGAGCAGGTCTTACTTTCTTTGGAAAAGATAACGCCCTTGCCTGATCTTTGAAAAGGTTCAATGACGACTTTGGTATTGGCTATCTCATGGATGCCGGTCAATTTATCTTGTTGGTCAGAGTTCGCAGGTTTAAGAAGGAATGTGCCATTGGTTTGGCGCCTCAGGCTATCTGCGATTGTCGTGTCGCAAAGGTCTGCAATTGCTTCGTAGGTAGCAACAGATGATAGGTCTTCCAGTGATTGTGTGACACCTTTTATAACAAGCAAATTTTCAGTCTTTGACAGATGTGGGGGGCGGTCAGGGTCAGTCAAGTCATCCGGAGATGTCCTTGTCCATTGAAATCTTGGTAGTCCAGTCGCAAATTTTTCGATCTCAGCCTGGTTTCCCGCTGAGGGACGCGCACCTTGGTAACCCGGTTGACGTACGATCCGGTTTGGAATCATGGTAAATGACATATTCATTGATACTCCCCTGTAAGGTAGGGGACACACCGTGCATGCGCACTGTCTCATGTTGGCCACTAAGGATAGAGGTCTTCACCTTAGTGTTACCACCCACCGCCACGAGGAGGCCCGAGACCTGCGGGGGCTTCTCATGGACAAAAAAAAAGGGATTTAATAATTACTTTTTCACTGTTGCAGATGTAATTCTGGAGCTGGATATTTTCTGTTTGGCACTTCTTATTTCGTCCAATCCTCGTTTCAGCCGATGACCAACCTCCACTTTATCTGGGCAAAAATTAACAACAGTACACAATTATCAGTTGACAAAACATGTTAATGTAAATGTAGGATTTTTTATAGTCTATTACACTGTCAAAATCAGTCTCAACAGACTTTACAATTACACCATTGGCAGGCCTGTTCAAGCATGAGCCTTTCTCAACTCCCCAGGGAGTACACAGCCAGGCAGCCGTTTCCAGCGCACTAAGTCACTCTACAATAGCCATCACTGCCTATAGCCAAAAACAAGGCCATAATTTCAACAATGTTTTACTTTAATTACATCATCGTGAAAGAATGTAAATCAGTGAACTCACCAAGATTTTGCCTTTGTAACTTGTCCAAATTGTGGGACAGCAAATAACATTCCTGATTTAAAGGAAAAAAAGAACTTAAGTCATGACAGACAAGACACAATTACGTCAAATTCTCACCATAAAATCCTATTTCAGCAGAGTCTTCAGTGCGAAATTCAAAACACTCCTCCAGACAGCAGGCCATCACATAATATCACTTCACGATTCTTACACAAGTACTTGATTGAAAAGTGGAACTGCTTATTAGTGAGACAATTGCAACTTAACTTACAAAGGACAACAAATCTTACATAAATCAAAGCTATTATTAAACAGCCCATGACTGGACAATGGGAAAAAAAAAATAGGTAAACACGAGTTTCCCTTACAGTCAATGAATGTCAGGTGCTTACAGAATAGACCTATTTCACCGAATGGCCTGAACAGTGAACATGGACCCCAAATAACTTTTTGGCAATTCAACAATTCTTAATTTGCTTTTCACACACTGGAGATTTATACACTCTAAATCCAAAAAGACAACTTTCAAAATTTTAACTGAACGAATGACCAAGTTGTAAAGCCTTGAAGTTACATTAAAATGCACTAAAGTCAAGACATTTTATTTTGGCAGTAAGTTTTTAGCCAGTGAAACAATCCATGATTAAGTCTGAGATTTAATTTTTGGCTTATTAGGGTGAGCACACCATGACCAAGCGTGATTTGGACTAAATTGACGTCCTATGATCCCCCAGCTCCATCATGCAGGCACTTACAATGCTAAATTGCTGCTGCTATTCAGCACATTTTGAGCTATTTTTAGCCTTCTGTTGTGACGTCATCAGCATTGTTGTCTCTATGACATCACTGAAACAATGGTGACGTCACAATATATATATAGACTTTTATTTGACAACGGAATATCACATAGATACATGTGTCATAAATCAAAATTAAATAAATCATATAAGGAAATGAATATGTACAAAAGAGGGATACAACATCAACAAAAATACATACAATACCCATCCATAAACACAAATTTCTTGTTCTGTAATCAATCATTTTAAAGACTATGAAATAGTATGGAAATGCTAACAACTTAACTAAAAATATAACATCAATAATTCACATTAGATCAATTGTAATTCTTTTTTTCATGCAATCATGAACATATTTACCTATGACACCTATGACCACGCCATCACTATTCATCATAATTAATCTAAACCTTTCTGCTGTTCCTAAACTGTCCAAATTAGGTATGGTATCTCTAATTTTTTGCAACATAATTGTTCTCTCTGTTTCATAAAGTCTACAATTTAGCAAGAAATGTTTCTCATCTTCAATTTCACCCGAATCACAGTACACACATTTTCTGTTTTCCACTGGAGTTTTTGGTCTAGTAAATCTCCCTGTTTCAATCGCAAGGTTATGTGAACTGATTCTAAATTTTATGAGACTTAACTGATGACTAACGTTAAAATCCTGTCTTAAATAATTTTCAAGTTTAAATTCAGTTTTGAATAATTTCTAAGTTTGGGATTTCTAACACTATCCTGTATTTCCATCATACACTTTTGCATAAAGTTGTTATGTATTTTCTCTTTGAATGTTAACAGATGCTTTTTTGAAAAGTTTTGTTGAACCCAACATTCATCTAAATTAACCTCATTCAGGATTTCTTTTATTGTAGTGCACCAATTTGGTCTACCTGAGTCTAATGATAACACTAGTGAATTATAAGCTTGTTTTACTAAACTGTTATCATCATATGACAATATTTTTTGCCAATAACTAATCAATCTTACTTTCATTTTTAACAATAATGTAAACCTCCCTGTCTCACTATACAGCGCTACAGTAGATGTAGACTGTTTCACTCTCAATGTCCTTTTCATATAGCTGAGATGAATTTTCTCGAATTCAGCTAATTCTTTGTTGTTAAACCAAACTTCAGAGCCATACTCCAAGATAGGAGATATTTGAACATCAAACATTTTAAATGCTAGTACGGGTTGCAAGTATCCAACGGAACATTTCACTTGTGTACTAAGTGCAAATTCTGCATTTCTGGTCTTTTCATTTAAATGTGAAACATTATTCTTAAACATTGCCCACCTACTTGAAAATATGACACCTAAGTATTTATAGTTGTCAGTGATAGCGATTTCATCAACCCCATATTTAAATTGATAGTTTACAATTTCTCTTTTCTTTCTAAACACCATTACATTAGTTTTATTAATGCTTAAAATAAGATGCCATTTTGTACAAAACGTATATAAACCATTTATTAATATCTGTAACCCCTTTGCTGACTCTGAACAAAGAACCATATCATCTGCGTATAGCAAATGAGTTACAATATTGTCGCCTATTGTGATTCCTTGACTAACATCTAAGTACTTGTTGAGATCAGTTAGATATTCAGTGAAGAGATTAGGACTCATTATACCCCCTTGTAAAACTCCATATTCACTTTCTATTTCTTTGCCTACTTTACCTTTCCATTTTACACGACATTTTGCTTTGGCATACATATCCATTAGTAATTTCAGCATTTTACCTGATAAACCTCTTTGACCTAACTTATAATACAATGCATTGCGGTTGACATAATCGAAAGCTTTGGTAAAATCTACAAAACACACCCACAAATTTTTGTTCCTCGTTTTTTGTAATGAAATCATAGAATTAAGCATGAATATGCTATCCACAGGCTGGCATAACCGTTATCTTTCGGTAATTATCAGCTATATTGACAGAATTTTTCTTATGGACTGGACTAATGAGACCCACAGCCCATTGTTCGGGCCATTCACCACTTTCAAAAATTTTGTTGAACAATACTCCTAATAATGAAATTATATTACTAGGTGCATACTTCAGAAATTCTCCTACAATGCCATCATTTCCACTCGCTTTATTGTTTTTGAGTTTCTTCAGATGCAATTCAATCTCATCTTTACTAATTACAGCATTGCATATTTCATCAGTCATTGCATTTGGTTGTACAATATCCTCATTAATAACTTTTGATTTGATTTCATCCATGTATTGTTGGTCAAAGTATTCTACAGCAGGAGGCAATACCTGGCCTTCAAAATAGGATTCAAAGTCCTGTAAAGTCAGATTGCTATTATTTATTGTTTTATTCTTTAATGATTTCCAGATATTCCAATATGTGGCTGGGTTTTTGAATTTACACTCATTCAGACGGTGACGAATGTCATTGAAATAGTCCCTTTTTGATTTTTGTATTATTCTTTTATATTCCCTTTCTAATTCCCCGTATCTTTCTGCATATATGTGTATACTGATATCAAAATTCTTAGCATATTCATGAACTTTTTTCTTGATATTTTTACAATCTTCATTAAACCAGCCATTTTTGGGAAATACTGATTTATTTGATTTCCTTGTTTTGAAATTTGGCTTTGCTGCAGCTTCAATTATATTTTGAAACATATTACTTATTTCACAGCTGCTTTTATTAGGAGCTTCAGTAATCAACAAGCTTTCAAGTTCCTTACAATTTCCACTTTCAAAGCTTTCTTTGTATTTTGTTAGTTTAGAGGGATCCCATCTGTATACTTTTGGCTCCACTCCAAAGTTTTCTCTAGCTTTGTATGATTCACAACCTTGCATTTCAATTTCAAAGAATAATGCTCTGTGATCAGATTCTGGATGTTTTGAAAGAATTTTAAATTCCTTAATGCAACAAAAGAAATCATGTTTGGTTAACAAATAATCAACTACACTGGCTCCTCCATTTGATTTATAACAAGTAAAGTCACCTGTGTTATTGGTGTTTCCAACACGACCATTGACTATTCTAAAATCTGTGCTTTTACAAAAATGTATCAACTGTCTACCATAATCGTTTACCCTATTGTCTTTACTTTTTCGTTCAGGGTATATCACATTACGATCAATGGCAGTTTCTACTGGGCATATTAAGTCAAACAAATCACCATCTTTGCCTGGTACCACATCTAATTCATCATTAAGATTTCCAGTTCTGGCATTTAAGTCACCACATAATATAATATGACAGTCATTGCGATCTTTTTTTGAGAACTCTTCCTTCAGGATATTAAAATAATCAGTTCGCACAGAGGTATTATGGATATATGATGAATCTAAAGGAGAAAAATAAATGCATCCTATCAGTAATTCTTTAGACAAATCAAAGCATTTTAACTTAACTCTAACCCACACAATACATTCTTGATTTGTTTCGAAAGTTACTTTGCTGAAGAATTCACATCTAATAAAAATACCAATGCCACCGGATCCATTCGGAGCCCCATGATGCTTAAATTTCCTAGGAAAATCTTTATAAACAAAACCTGGTATGCAGTTATAGAATGATTCCATGTTTTTTTCTGAATGTGTTTCTGTAAGTATCACAATATCATGGCTAAATAATTGAACCTGTAAGTCAGAACATTTAAGTTTGTCCCCTAATCCTCTAATATTCCAACATAATATACTAAATTTACAGGGTTTCTTTTCTAAAATAGGTAATTTACCGACTGATATTTCAATTGGACGTGTGATACGCGGATTATTAATAAATACTCAAACTTTTACAAACTAAGACATTTAAACCTTCTCGGCTAATTTAATGAAATTCACATGCTTTCGTTACGAAACATTTTTAATTGTGGGATGTAATATAGGCCTACATCCCCATCACTTTTAATACAGCCAATTGTACCAGTGCTCGAAATTGAATGGAACAGCCAGCATGCAAGGAACAATGATAAAGACAAAGCTTTCGGCTTCAGAAAAAGTACAAGAGCCATGTTGATAAAATCCACAAGCTATGGTTGCAGAACATCTTACAAAATTGCGCCCTGACGCGCAAATATCAAGAACGGAATGAGTGACACAAGCAATGATGGAAGTTTCAACTTGAAATTTCAAAATAAGATTTTGTTCAAAATTGATCAGATTAAGATGAAATTCACATGCATAACATTTTATGAAAAATAGTCAATTAATACTTCAAAAGCAAGCATGCAACACCAGAATCCAGAACAAATTAGAAAAGCAAAAATTCGGCTCTCAAATCATTTTTCAGGACTTCCCATCACTGTATAGGAGCCATTGACAAAATCCAGAGGCCATTATCAAACACTTCACAAAATGCCTCATTGTCAAACACTTCACAAAATGCCTCATTGTCAAACACTTCAGTAAATGCCTCATTGTCAAACACTTCACAAAATGCCTCATTGTCAAACACTTCACAAAATGCCTCATTGTCAAACACTTCACAAAATGCCTCATCTTCAAACACTTCACAAAATGCCTCATCGTCAAACACTTCACAAAATGCCTCATCGTCAAACACTTCACAAAAAGCCTCATCGTCAAACACTTCACAAAATGCCTCATCGTCAAACACTTCACAAAATGCCTCATCGTCAAACACTTCACAAAATGCCTCATCGTCAAACACTTCACAAAATGCCTCATCGTCAAACACTTCACAAAATGCCTCATCGTCAAACACTTCACAAAATGCCTCATCGTCAAACACTTCACAAAATGCCTCATCGTCAAACACTTCACAAAATGCCTCATCGTCAAACACTTCACAAAAAGCCTCATCGTCAAACACTTCACAAAGTGCCTCATCGTCAAACACTTCACAAAATGCCTCATCGTCAAACACTTCACAAAATGCCTCATCGTCAAACACTTCACAAAATGCCTCATCGTCAAACACTTCACAAAATGCCTCATTGTCAAACACTTCACAAAATGCCTCATCGTCAAACACTTCACAAAATGCCTCTTTGTCAAACACTTCACAAAATGCCTCATTGTCAAACACTTCACAAAATGCCTCATCGTCTAACAATTTGGATTTCATCACACGATTTTGATCAGAGGCATTTTAGATGAAATTCACACGTTATTGTTGCAAAACGTTTTATGATAAATTATACCAATTTGATTTCTATGCCACCCATTAAGTGCGAATCAGAACCAGCTAAGAACAAATGAAAGACTAAATTTTGCACCTGATATCTTTAGTGTGGGACTTCCCCTTACTGTACAGAGGCATTTTAGATGAAATTCACACGCTATTGTTGCAAAACGTTTTATGATAAATTGCCAATTTGATTTTTAAGCCACCCATTAAGGGCGAATAGGAACCAGCTAAGAATAAATGAAAGACTAAATTGTGCGCCTGGTACCTTTAGTGCGGGACTTCCCATTACTGTACAGAGACACTTAGATGAAATTCACATGCTATTTTGACATAAGATTTTCTGACAAATTACCACTTGATTTCAAGAGCAATTGGTTTATATTTTTTCCAGGAGAAACCAAGACCAGTCGGTATCAAAGAGCAGATGGCCATTTTTCCAACTTATTTGAAAACTTAATAGATTTGTTACAAGGCCTAGCTGGATTGAAGTCACATCCAACTGTTCTGTAACATTTTACACATTTTTGCCAATTAGGTGGGACCAGGAACCAACAAAAACAGCTTGTATGACAGAGCAATGAGAAAAGATTACGAAGCAAAAAGAAAAAAATTAACACCTCCGGGACTACGGATGGTCAAGAATTATGCCTTGAACCAATTGAGACATCAGAATCTGTCAGAAAAATCAATGGAATTCACCCGTTTCAGTGTCATAAAGTTCTGTGACAAAAACGGCTCAGAAAACAGTATCACAATGAGAAGACACACCGTTGAGAGATCCAACATTAGAAACTGGCAAGAGAACATATATTTGGCAACCAATTTAGATGTGCTTCAGGACATGTATACCACGACTCAAGAAACAGTTTATATAACAAAGCAATGAGAAAAGACAAATAATACACATTAGCCAGCTTCTTCAATGTCTCACAAACTTGTCACTGATTTCATTTTTAAAATGAAATTCACATGCCATTTTTACGTAACATTTTATAGGAAATCACAAATTTGAGTTGCAAAGGACTTGTGAAATACCTTTACCTAAGAGGCATCCAAGATTAGAACAGGCAAGATACTAGAGCTGACAATCAAAAACCTCCAAGATAAGAAACAGCTTGAAAAATGAAGAAAACAAATTTACCATTGTCAAAAATTTTGTCCAAATCGAGATATCAGACCTTGTCTCCAATTTGATGAATTCACATGCTGTGTAAGATTCACGGCACTTTAATAACTAGACAATGCACACGATGCACACTCTCTCTGCTGAAGAGCAGGGGCCAGGAACAGCAATGTAACACAAGCAGTGATTATGAGAAAAGACAAAACTTTCAGTTCAAACGAACTTGAAATTCTAGCAGCTTGGATGAAAGTCTTAGCTAGAGATGTGATGCATAACATTTTGGAAATGGCTAATTGGTTAATATTATCAAATAAACCAAGATGTAATACGCAAAGTATGAACAAATATTCCCAACTTCTCCAAACTAAGACTATAAACCCTTGTTGGCCAATTTAATGAAATTCAAATGCTTTCGTTACGAAACATTTTCAATAATTGTGGGATGTAATATAGGCCTAGGCCTATATAGTACATACCCATCACTTTTAATACAACCAATTGTACCAGTACTTGAAATTGAATGGAACAGCCAGCATGCAAGAAACAACGATAAAAGACAAAACTTTTTTTTTCGTTAGCGGTGCGTCGACGAACAATTTTTTCGCATGCGCACTGGCGACAAACTTTTTTATAGGAATTTTAACATTACGGTATCCCAGCTACAGGTGGAAACAAACTTTTTATTTATTTTCATATAGGCCTATACTGAACAAAGACCAAATGGTCGGCCCCTTATTATACGCAGATATGACAGAAATTTCAACTTGAAATTTGGATTTCTTCAAAGGATTTCGATCAGAGGCATTTTAGATGAAATTCACACGCTATTGTTGCAAAACGTTTTATGATAAATTGCCTATTTGATTTCTAAGCCACCCATTAAGGGCGAATCGGAACCAGCTGAGAATAAATGAAAGACTAAATTTTGCGCCTGGTATCTTTAGTGTGGGACTTCCCCTTACTGTACAGAGGCATTTTAGATGAAATTCACACGCTATTGTTGCAAAACGTTTTATGATAAATTGCCAATTTGATTTCTAAGCCACCCATTAAGGGCGAATAGGAACCAGCTAAGAATAAATGAAAGACTAAATTGTGCGCCTGGTACCTTTAGTGCGGGACTTCCCATTACTGTACAGAGACACTTAGATGAAATTCACATGCTATTTTGACATAAGATTTTCTGACAAATTACCACTTGATTTCAAGAGCAATTGGTTTATATTTTTTTCCAGAAGAAACCAAGACCAGTCGGTATCAAAGAGCAGATGGCCATATTTCCAAATTATTTGAAAACTTAATAGATTTGTTACAAGGCCTAGCTGGATTGAAGTCACAGCCAACTGTTTTGTAACATTTTACACATTTTTGTCAATTAGGTGGGACCAGGAACCAACAAAAACAGCTTGTATGACAGAGCTATGAGAAAAGATTACGAAGCAAAGAGAAAAAAAATCATCAACACCTCATGGACTATGGATGATCAAGAATTATGCCTTGAACCAATTGAGACATCAGAATCTGTCAGAAAAATCAATGGAATTCACCCGTTACAGTGTCATAAAGTTTTGTGACAACAACGGCCCAGAAAACAGTATCACAATGAGAAGACACACCGTTGAGATATCCACCATTACAAACTTGCAAGAGAACTTATATTTGGCAACCAATTTAGATGTGCTTCAGGACATGTATACCACGACTCAAGAAACAGTTTATATAACAAAGCAATGAGAAAAGACAAATAATCAATACACATTAGCCAGCTTCTTCAATGTCTCACAAACTTGTCACTGATTTCATTTAATGAAATTCACATGCCATTTTTACGTAACATTTTATTAGATATCATAAAATTTGACTTGCAGAGGACTTGTGAAATACCTTTACCTAACAGGCATCCATGATTAGAACAGGCAAGATACTAGAGTGGACTGAAGTTCTAACAATCGAAAACCTTCAAGAAAAGAAACAGCTTGCAAGACGAACCACACATATTCACCGCTGACAAAAATTTAGTCGAAATCAAGACATCAGACCTTGTCACCCAATTTGATGAATTCACATGCTGCGAAAGTATAGTTTGTCACATCAAGGAATTTCACACAATGTTGACATTTGTCATGCTTCCAATCTGACACACAATGGGTGGTGACGTCACAAAAGTGCACTGCAGCGCCACCTCATACTTAGTTCTAGTCAAGTTGGTATTAGCAGAACCACAAATCTCATAGTGTGGGTTTTTATGGACCGTACAAACAATGCCCAATTTCTATCCCAATGCTTGACGTGACAAACTGACAGCACTTTAATAATAATTTGATGACATTCACATGCTGTGCCAACGATGCCCAACATAAACAGCACTTTAATAATTCATAGACGAAAAAGAATGCAAACCTCAGATATTATAAATGTAACAAATATATAAATATATATATATACAAATTTATTTACATTTATTTACATTACAAACGAGAAAACCTGACAAACACAACAAGAAACATTGTAGAAAAAAGTTCTCCAAAAAAAATATAAACACATTTAAAATAATTTTGTGGGTCAACAGTAGATGCTGTCACTCCATCTGTCAGTGGCATTGAAAAATATGCCACCTGATGAATTTTCTCCAACTAAATTCACAGAAAGATATGAGTAGATCTATTATGGTCCAACACTGACCTACAGGCTACAGGCAATACAAATGCAACATAATCCAACAGAGGTATGTATATCATCAAGTGTACCCATTGGAGCACAAATCAACAAATCGTATGAATAATATTTATATCTACTGAGGGTTTTCCGTTGAGTAATTGGCTAATTGATTGTCAATAGAGTCACCCAGTCCAAGGAGTGTTTCAGTAATTTCAGGATCTTGGGCCCAGTCAATGCCACTGCCAATTATCAAGCCTTGGAAAATATTCCTGATCAAAATTATTTGTTTGATGCTCTCTTGAACATCATCCCTGTATCTGAAAAAGGGGGAAAAACCTCAATTGTTTTTTATATAACATGACAAACACAGGTTGAGCCGCTAATAATATAATTGACAAAATCATAAGAAATATTTTGGCATTCATATGAATCAAAAAGTTTTTTTTTCATCAAATTTCCAAAACATAATAATTTCAACAAAACAAGTTTCTCATGGACAAAAAAAGGGATTTAATAATTACTTTTTCACTGTTGCAGATGTAATTCTGGAGCTGGATATTTTCTGTTTGGCACTTCTTATTTCGTCCAATCCTCGTTTCAGCCGATGACCAACCTCCACTTTATCTGGGCAAAAATTAACAACAGTACACAATTATCAGTTGACAAAACATGTAAATGTAAATGTAGGATTTTTTATAGTCTATTACACTGTCAAAATCAGTCTCAACAGACTTTACAATTACACCATTGGCAGGCCTGTTCAAGCATGAGCCTTTCTCAACTCCCCAGGGAGTACACAGCCAGGCAGCCGTTTCCAGCGCACTAAGTCACTCTACAATAGCCATCACTGCCTATAGCCAAAAACAAGGCCATAATTTCAACAATGTTTTACTTTAATTACATCATCGTGAAAGAATGTAAATCAGTGAACTCACCAAGATTTTGCCTTTGTAACTTGTCCAAATTGTGGGACAGCAAATAACATTCCTGATTTAAAGGAAAAAAAGAACTTAAGTCATGACAGATAAGACACAATTACGTCAAATTCTCACCATAAAATCCTATTTCAGCAGAGTCTTCAGTGCGAAATTCAAAACACTCCTCAAGACAGCAGGCCATCACATAATATCACTTCACGATTCTTACACAAGTACTTGATTGAAAAGTGGAACTGCTTATTAGTGAGACAATTGCAACTTAACTTACAAAGGACAACAAATCTTACATAAATCAAAGCTATTATTAAACAGCCCATGACTGGACAATGGGAAAAAAAAAATAGGTAAACACGAGTTTCCCTTACAGTCAATGAATGTCAGGTGCTTACAGAATAGACCTATTTCACCGAATGGCCTGAACAGTGAACATGGACCCCAAATAACTTTTTGGCAATTCAACAATTCTTAATTTGCTTTTCACACACTGGAGATTTATACACTCTAAATCCAAAAAGACAACTTTCAAAATTTTAACTGAACGAATGACCAAGTTGTAAAGCCTTGAAGTTACATTAAAATGCACTAAAGTCAAGACATTTTATTTTGGCAGTAAGTTTTTAGCCAGTGAAACAATCCATGATTAAGTCTGAGATTTAATTTTTGGCTTATTAGGGTGAGCACACCATGACCAAGCGTGATTTGGACTAAATTGACGTCCTATGATCCCCCAGCTCCATCATGCAGGCACTTACAATGCTAAATTGCTGCTGCTATTCAGCACATTTTGAGCTATTTTTAGCCTTTTGTTGTGACGTCATCAGCATTGTTGTCTCTATGACATCACTGAAACAATGGTGACGTCACAATATATATATAGACTTTTATTTGACAACGGAATATCACATAGATACATGTGTCATAAATCAAAATTAAATAAATCATATAAGGAAATGAATATGTACAAAAGAGGGATACAACATCAACAAAAATACATACAATACCCATCCATAAACACAAATTTCTTGTTCTGTAATCAATCATTTTAAAGACTATGAAATAGTATGGAAATGCTAACAACTTAACTAAAAATATAACATCAATAATTCACATTAGATCAATTGTAATTCTTTTTTTCATGCAATCATGAACATATTTACCTATGACACCTATGACCACGCCATCACTATTCATCATAATTAATCTAAACCTTTCTGCTGTTCCTAAACTGTCCAAATTAGGTATGGTATCTCTAATTTTTTGCAACATAATTGTTCTCTCTGTTTCATAAAGTCTACAATTTAGCAAGAAATGTTTCTCATCTTCAATTTCACCCGAATCACAGTACACACATTTTCTGTTTTCCACTGGAGTTTTTGGTCTAGTAAATCTCCCTGTTTCAATCGCAAGGTTATGTGAACTGATTCTAAATTTTATGAGACTTAACTGATGACTAACGTTAAAATCCTGTCTTAAATAATTTTCAAGTTTAAATTCAGTTTTGAATAATTTCTAAGTTTGGGATTTCTAACACTATCCTGTATTTCCATCATACACTTTTGCATAAAGTTGTTATGTATTTTCTCTTTGAATGTTAACAGATGCTTTTTTGAAAAGTTTTGTTGAACCCAACATTCATCTAAATTAACCTCATTCAGGATTTCTTTTATTGTAGTGCACCAATTTGGTCTACCTGAGTCTAATGATAACACTAGTGAATTATAAGCTTGTTTTACTAAACTGTTATCATCATATGACAATATTTTTTGCCAATAACTAATCAATCTTACTTTCATTTTTAACAATAATGTAAACCTCCCTGTCTCACTATACAGCGCTACAGTAGATGTAGACTGTTTCACTCTCAATGTCCTTTTCATATAGCTGAGATGAATTTTCTCGAATTCAGCTAATTCTTTGTTGTTAAACCAAACTTCAGAGCCATACTCCAAGATAGGAGATATTTGAACATCAAACATTTTAAATGCTAGTACGGGTTGCAAGTATCCAACGGAACATTTCACTTGTGTACTAAGTGCAAATTCTGCATTTCTGGCCTTTTCATTTAAATGTGAAACATTATTCTTAAACATTGCCCCCCTACTTGAAAATATGACACCTAAGTATTTATAGTTGTCAGTGATAGCGATTTCATCAACCCCATATTTAAATTGAAAGTTTACAATTTCTCTTTTCTTTCTAAACACCATTACATTAGTTTTATTAATGCTTAAAATAAGATGCCATTTTGTACAAAACGTATATAAACCATTTATTAATATCTGTAACCCCTTTGCTGACTCTGAACAAAGAACCATATCATCTGCGTATAGCAAATGAGTTACAATATTGTCGCCTATTGTGATTCCTTGACTAACATCTAAGTACTTGTTGAGATCAGTTAGATATTCAGTGAAGAGATTAGGACTCATTATACCCCCTTGTAAAACTCCATAATCACTTCCCAGCTGACAATGCACGTGAAGTTCACGTGATAAACACGGGGGGAAACTGGTGAACATGACATAACTGAGAGTTATCACGTGTTTGTGTTCACATGAGAAAAACTCCCACATTTTCACGGGATAACCACGTGATGAATGTCACCAGATTAACGCTAGACCATCTTCATGACATAACTGAGAGTTATCACGGGTTTTTCTTCACGTGAAAAAACTCCCCAGCATTTTCACAGGATAACCACGTGATGAACTTCACCAGATTATCACTTCACTATCTTCATGACATAACTGAGAGTTATCACATGTTTTTCTTCACGTGGTTAACTGGTGAAGATTGCCGCCCAGAAATATAGATGGAGCCACCTGTACTAGAAACACAGCTGTTTACCGAGTTCCGCACTAAGTTTACTTTAACTGAGTTTAAACGAATTAAACAAATGATTATGATTTCTAAATCTGAATTAATGCACAGTATATGGCGGATTGAAACTTATTAGCTCAAAAAGGAGCACATATTGGATATTATTACAAAAGACTAGTTATCCGAAATGTGAATCATGTACGACTACAATCCTTGATTCTGGTAACCCATTAAGAAGACTGAAAAGAGACTCACTACATCACACTGGTTGTGACAAATTTTCAGCAAGTTCTTGTGGCTTTACTTCAGTCCCACAGCTATTGAAAGCCCAAGATATTGCTTGAAACAGTCCAAGTTGACTGGCTTGATGAAGAGCCAAGTTAACGAGTTGGAGATTTTGCCTCTTCTCAAATAATTTTAACTGGTGAAGATTGCCCCCCAGAAAATCACGTGGTTAACTGGTGAAGATTTCCCCCAGAAAATCACGTGGTTAACTGGTGAAGATATTCACCAGAAAATCATGTGATTAACTGGTGAAGATTGCCCCCAGAAAATCACGTGGTTAACTGGTGACAAAATCAAGTGGTTAGCATTTGCAATAACCTATCAGTTTTCCACGTGATAACTGAGGGGCAATTTCACGTGATAACTCTCAGTTAACCACCAGTTTTTGTCAGCTGGGTTTCTATTTCTTTGCCTACTTTACCTTTCCATTTTACACGACATTTTGCTTTGGCATACATATCCATTAGTAATTTCAGCATTTTACCTGATAAACCTCTTTGACCTAACTTATAATACAATGCATTGCGGTTGACATAATCGAAAGCTTTGGTAAAATCTACAAAACACACCCACAAATTTTTGTTCCTCGTTTTTTGTAATGAAATCATAGAATTAAGCATGAATATGCTATCCACAGGCTGGCATTACCGTTATCTTTCGGTAATTATCAGCTATATTGACAGAATTTTTCTTATGGACTGGACTAATGAGACCCACAGCCCATTGTTCGGGCCATTCACCACTTTCAAAAATTTTGTTGAACAATACTCCTAATAATGAAATTATATTACTAGGTGCATACTTCAGAAATTCTCCTACAATGCCATCATTTCCACTCGCTTTATTGTTTTTGAGTTTCTTCAGATGCAATTCAATCTCATCTTTACTAATTACAGCATTGCATATTTCATCAGTCATTGCATTTGGTTGTACAATATCCTCATTAATAACTTTTGATTTGATTTCATCCATGTATTGTTGGTCAAAGTATTCTACAGCAGGAGGCAATACCTGGCCTTCAAAATAGGATTCAAAGTCCTGTAAAGTCAGATTGCTATTATTTATTGTTTTATTCTTTAATGATTTCCAGATATTCCAATATGTGGCTGGGTTTTTGAATTTACACTCATTCAGACGGTGACGAATGTCATTGAAATAGTCCCTTTTTGATTTTTGTATTATTCTTTTATATTCCCTTTCTAATTCCCCGTATCTTTCTGCATATATGTGTATACTGATATCAAAATTCTTAGCATATTCATGAACCTTTTTCTTGATATTTTTACAATCTTCATTAAACCAGCCATTTTTGGGAAATACTGATTTATTTGATTTCCTTGTTTTGAAATTTGGCTTTGCTGCAGCTTCAATTATATTTTGAAACATATTACTTATTTCACAGCTGCTTTTATTAGGAGCTTCAGTAATCAACAAGCTTTCAAGTTCCTTACAATTTCCACTTTCAAAGCTTTCTTTGTATTTTGTTAGTTTAGAGGGATCCCATCTGTATACTTTTGGCTCCACTCCAAAGTTTTCTCTAGCTTTGTATGATTCAGTGTTGGAGTCCTCGAGGCCGGCCTCGAGGACGAGGCCGGCCTCGGAGCCATTTTTGATGGCCTCGGCCTCGGTCTCGGTCTCGGATGACCAATCCTTGGCCTTGGACTCGGTCTCGGACCCTATGGCCTCGGATATTTGCCCGAGGCACGTCCGAGGCCAGCAAAATTAATAAAGTACAATTTTGCTGGAACAGTCAAACAAAATTTTCCTGTCAATTAAGTATAATTATCTGTCAGTTTATCTAACACAAGGAAACTATTATCCTATATATTAGATTCTGATAGAGTCATTTTCTGCCTGTCTTTTAAGACTGTCTGTATCTAGGCCTATTTTAGGCCGAGTGCCAAGTTATACGCGGTTTTGTGATAGATATGAAATTATAAATTGACCAAGAGTATTTGAATATTTTTGAATTTTTAGTTTCCTTCACTAATTGAGTTGAACATTATTTCATGTAAATTTCGACCATAACAATTTGAAGTTTTAAAGTTTTTGTTTACATGTAATGGAAGATGCGTTGGTACCTGATCATTAACTTCACACACCAGAGTGTCTGACCTAAAACACAACTCAACAAATGGAATGGGACAAAATTTGCGACAGAATCTCATTTGTGCCTCAAAAGATATTCCAAATAACTTTGTTGCAACAAAAATATGCCACTGCCCAATAAATTGGAACCCAGCAATTCAGAGTATCTATCTACATGTATCTAGATTCCAGAAAGTGTAATTTTTTAAGCAGTTATAGTAAAGCCCGTAATGAAAGTGATAAGCTGCCTCAGAATTTTTTAAAAACTAACCAATTTTTTCCAGTCATGGTGAAAAGATTAATTAATTCTTTCCCAGCAGTCTTGAAATGAATTTCTGGTGTATGGGCTATCTCAGTCTGCAATGTTTGATTTAGAAGTAAATAATTCAATATCATTGAGGTTCTCACACACTCAAAAAAAATCTAATCTGTCACTGTTTCCGTAAAAAACAAAATTGCCAGTGAGATCAGTTCTATGCCCTGTTCTTTAAAAATGTAATGGTTGCCCCCTTATTGTCTTCATTTCAGTGTTATACTTGAGTCATTGAGTGAATCTCTAATTGTACTGTTATAGCCTTATCATAAACGATGGCTAAATGCCGATAATACACCAAGCTAAGGTAGTTTGGCAGTCAACCATCATTTTTGCCCAGCTGGCCTCGGTCTCGGTCTCGGTCTCGGATGCTCATGCCTCGGTCTGGGTCTCGGTCTCGAGGGTCAATGCCTCGGTCTCGGTCTTGGTCTCGGATGCTCATGCCTCGGTCTCGGTCTTGGTCTCGGATGTCCTGGCCTCGACTCCAACACTGGTATGATTCACAACCTTGCATTTCAATTTCAAAGAATAATGCTCTGTGATCAGATTCTGGATGTTTTGAAAGAATTTTAAATTCCTTAATGCAACAAAAGAAATCATGTTTGGTTAACAAATAATCAACTACACTGGCTCCTCCATTTGATTTATAACAAGTAAAGTCACCTGTGTTATTGGTGTTTCCAACACGACCATTGACTATTCTAAAATCTGTGCTTTTACAAAAATGTATCAACTGTCTACCATAATCGTTTACCCTATTGTCTTTACTTTTTCGTTCAGGGTATATCACATTACGATCAATGGCAGTTTCTACTGGGCATATTAAGTCAAACAAATCACCATCTTTGCCTGGTACCACATCTAATTCATCATTAAGATTTCCAGTTCTGGCATTTAAGTCACCACATAATATAATATGACAGTCATTGCGATCTTTTTTTGAGAACTCTTCCTTCAGGATATTAAAATAATCAGTTCGCACAGAGGTATTATGGATATATGATGAATCTAAAGGAGAAAAATAAATGCATCCTATCAGTAATTCTTTAGACAAATCAAAGCATTTTAACTTAACTCTAACCCACACAATACATTCTTGATTTGTTTCGAAAGTTACTTTGCTGAATAATTCAGATCTAATAAAAATACCAATGCCACCGGATCCATTCGGAGCCCTATGATGCTTAAATTTCCTAGGAAAATCTTTATAAACAAAACCTTGTATGCAGTTATAGAATGATTCCATGTTTTTTTCTGAATGTGTTTCTGTAAGTATCACAATATCATGGCTAAATAATTGAACCTGTAAGTCAGAACATTTAAGTTTGTCCCCTAATCCTCTAATATTCCAACATAATATACTAAATTTACAGGGTTTCTTTTCTAAAATAGGTAATTTACCGACTGATATTTCAATTGGACGTGTGATACGCGGATTATTAATAAATACTCAAACTTATACAAACTAAGACATTTAAACCTTCTCAGCTAATTTAATGAAATTCACATGCTTTCGTTACGAAACATTTTTAATTGTGGGATGTAATATAGGCCTACATCCCCATCACTTTTAATACAGCCAATTGTACCAGTGCTCGAAATTGAATGGAACAGCCAGCATGCAAGGAACAATGATAAAGACAAAGCTTTCGGGTTCAGAAAAAGTACAAAAGCCATGTTGATAAAATCCACAAGCTATGGTTGCAGAACATCTTACAAAATTGCGCCCTGACGCGCAAATATCAAGAACGGAATGAGTGACACAAGCAATGATGGAAGTTTCAACTTGAAATTTCAAAATAAGATTTTGTTCAAAATTAATCAGATTAAGATGAAATTCACATGCATAACATTTTATGAAAAATAGTCAATTAATACTTCAAAAGCAAGCATGCAACACCAGAATCCAGAACAAATTAGAAAAGCAAAAATTTGGCTCTCAAATCATTTTTCAGGACTTCCCATCACTGTATAGGAGCCATTGACAAAATCCAGAGGCCATTATCAAACACTTCACAAAATGCCTCATTGTCAAACACTTCACAAAATGCCTCATTGTCAAACACTTCAGTAAATGCCTCATTGTCAAACACTTCACAAAATGCCTCATTGTCAAACACTTCACAAAATGCCTCATTGTCAAACACTTCACAAAATGCCTCATCTTCAAACACTTCACAAAATGCCTCATCGTCAATCACTTCACAAAATGCCTCATCGTCAAACAATTCACAAAATGCCTCATCGTCAAACACTTCACAAAATGCCTCATCGTCAAACACTTCACAAAAAGCCTCATCGTCAAACACTTCACAAAATGCCTCATCGTCAAACACTTCACAAAATGCCTCATCGTCAAACACTTCACAAAATGCCTCATCGTCAAACACTTCACAAAATGCCTCATTGTCAAACACTTCACAAAATGCCTCATTGTCAAACACTTCACAAAATGCCTCATCTTCAAACACTTCACAAAATGCCTCATCGTCAAACACTTCACAAAATGCCTCTTTGTCAAACACTTCACAAAATGCCTCATTGTCAAACACTTCACAAAATGCCTCATCGTCAAACAATTTGGATTTCATCACACGATTTTGATCAGAGGCATTTTAGATGAAATTCACACGTTATTGTTGCAAAACGTTTTATGATAAATTATACCAATTTGATTTCTATGCCACCCATTAAGTGCGAATCAGAACCAGCTAAGAACAAATGAAAGACTAAATTTTGCACCTGATATCTTTAGTGTGGGACTTCCCCTTACTGTACAGAGGCATTTTAGATGAAATTCACACGCTATTGTTGCAAAACGTTTTATGATAAATTGCCAATTTGATTTTTAAGCCACCCATTAAGGGCGAATAGGAACCAGCTAAGAATAAATGAAAGACTAAATTGTGCGCCTGGTACCTTTAGTGCGGGACTTCCCATTACTGTACAGAGACACTTAGATGAAATTCACATGCTATTTTGACATAAGATTTTCTGACAAATTACCACTGGATTTCAAGAGCAATTGGTTTATATTTTTTCCAGGAGAAACCAAGACCAGTCGGTATCAAAGAGCAGATGGCCATTTTTCCAACTTATTTGAAAACTTAATAGATTTGTTACAAGGCCTAGCTGGATTGAAGTCGCATGCAACTGTTCCATAACATTTCACACATTTTTGCCAATTAGGTGGGACAAGGAACCAACAAAAACAGCTTGTAGGATAGAGCAAATGAGAAAAGATTACTAAGCAAAGAGAAAAAAAGTATCAACACCTCGGCGACTACGGATGATCAAGAATTATGCTTTGAACCAATTGAGACATCAGAATCTGTCAGAAAAATCAATGGAATTCACCCGTTTCAGTGTTTTGTGACAAAAACGGCCCAGAAAACAGTATCACAAGACACACCGTTAAGAGATCCAACATTACAAACTTGCAAGAGAACATATATTTGGCAACCAATTTAGATGTGCTTCAGGACATGTATACCACGACTCAAGAAACAGTTTATATAACAAAGCAATGAGAAAAGACAAATAATCAATACACATTAGGCAGCTTCTTCAATGTCTCACACAAACTTGTCACCGATTTCATTTAATGAAATTCGCATGCCATTGTTACGTAACATTTTATAAGAAATCACAAATTTGAGTAGCAGAGGACTTGTGAAATACCTTTACCTAAGAGGCATCCAAGATCAGAACAGGCAAGATACTAGAGTGGACTGAATTTCAATCGAAATCTCCAAGAAAAGAAACATCCTGCAAGATGAACCATACAAAATTACCGTTGTCAACAATTTAGTCCAAATCAATACATCAGAACCTTGTCACCGAATTTGATGAACTCACATGCTGCGAAAGTAGTGACAGCACTTTAATAATAATTTGATGACATTCACATGCTGTACCAATAAATGCCCAACATAAGGCCACACATAATTGAGCTTTAGCTTCTCGGATCTTCTCAAGGCACTTTTTCTAGGGTCGGTCGGTAGGATAAAAAAGAAATTTTTATAGTGTCAATTTTTTTTTTTTTTTTTTCCATCGGCATAAAAAATGTGAATCAATTATGTGTGGCCTAAACAGCACTTTAATAATTCATAGATGAAAGAGAAAGCAAACCTCACATATTATAAATATAATAAATATACACAAATTTATTTACATTACAAACTAGAAAACCTGAAAAACACAACAAGAAACAAAACAGAAAAGTTCTCCAAAAAAATATATACACATTTAAAATAATTTTGTGGGTCAACACAGATTGCCATCAATCCATCAGTCAGTGGCAATGAAAAATATGCCACCTGGTGAATTTTCCACACATAATGGATGAATGGGGCTTTATGTCATGTATTCATGCACTTGGTAGGCTGATTAGGACAGGAGGAGGACACGGCAATGAGGTGAAGGATGATTGAAACAGCCGTCCAACATAGGCCCAGGTGACCCAGCTAAAGCTGGATTCGAACCCTGGACCCAGCAATTGTCAGTCCAGCACGCTACCACTAGACAAACCCCCCCCCCCCCTAATAAATTCACAGAAAAATATGAGTAGATCTACAATGGTCCTACAGGTTACAGGCAATACAAATGTAACATAATCCAACAGAGGTATGTATATCATCAAGTGTATCCATAGGAGCACAAATCATATGAATATTTATATCTACTGAGAGTTTTCTGTTGAGTAATTGGCTAATTGATTGTCAATTGAGTCGCCCAGTCCAAGGAGCGTTTCAGTAATTTCAGGATCTTGGGCCCAGTCAATGCCACTGCCAATTATCAGGCCTTGGAAAATATTCCTGATCAAAATTATTTGTTTGATGCTCTCTTGAACGTCATCCCTGTACCTGAAAAAGGGGGGAAAAACCTCAATTGTTTTTCATATAACAGGACAAACACAGGTTGAGCCGCTTATAACATCATTGACAAAATCATAAGAAATATTTTGTCATTCATATGAATCAAAAAGATTTTTTTCATCAAATTTCCAAAACGTAAAAATTTCAACCAAACAAGTTTCTCGTGGACAAAAAAAGGGATTTTAATCATTTTATAATTACTTTTTCACTGTTGCAGACGTAATTCTGGAGCTGGACATTTTCTGTTTGGCACTTCTTATTTCGTCCAATCCTCGTTTAAGCCGATGACCAACCTCCACTTTATCTGGGCAAAAATTAACAACAGTACACAATTATTAGTTGATAGTAAATGTAAATGTAGGATTTTTTATAGTCCATTACGCCATCCAAATCTCAACAGACTTTACAATTACACCATTGGCAGGCCTGTTCAAGCATGAGCCTTTCTCAACTCCCAAAGGAGTACACAACCAGGCAGCCGTTTCCAGGGCACAAAGTCACTCTACAATAGCCATCACTGCCAGTAGCCAAAATTACCCAAAAACAAGGCCATAATTTCAACAATGTTTTACTTTAATTGCATCATTGTGAAAGAATGTAATTTAGTGAACTCACCAAGATTTTGCCTTTGTAACTTGTCCAAATTGTGGGACAGCAAATAACATTCCTGATTTAAAGGAAAAAAGAACTAAAGTCATGACAGACAGACACAATTACATCAAATTCTCACCATGAAATCCTCACTTTCGCAGTCTTCAGTGCGAAATTCAAAACACTCTTCCAGACAGCAGTCCATCACATAATATAACTTCACAATTCTAAAACAAGTAGCTAGATCTCTCAACGATCTTTAGAAGGATATGCGAACCATTCTTGAGAAGTAAATAGCGATGAATCAAACCAGTGAAACCACCAAACTTATGATTGAAAAGCAGAACTGCTTATAGGTAAGACATTAGCAACTTAACCCTTACTGGACTGAGCAGTCCCAAAAAGAGAATCCTGCAATTGTGACGTCACTGCCCTTCAGGCAGTAAGCTGGGGATGCACATAAAAGTCCCTTTAGTCCAGTAAGGGTTAACTGACAAAGGGCAATAAACCATACATTTATGAAAGCTATTATTATACAGCCCCTGACTGCACAATGAGGAAAACAAGAGGTAAACTTAGAGTTTCCCTTATTTATCATTCATCGACTGTAACAGACGTCATTTTGCTCATCTATATATAAAAAAAGGTTTTTTCCCCCCAAAAAAAAAAAATGTTTTTCCAAAAAAGAAAAGGTTAGAAAAACAATTATTTTCCAAAAATAAAGTTACATTTTCCCTCAAAACTTTTTTTGATATTTTCTTTTAGAATATTAAATACTTGAAAAGCCTACCTTCATTTCTTCCCGGATTTCAGCAGAGAGTTCCACATTGTGAAGAACAAGATCCTTAACTTCACTGTGGTTGAAAAATATATATAGAAAAAGTTTTTTATCACCTTTCAGAGTTCATTCTCAATAAATTTAGCTATTTTAATTGTTACAAAGAGTTTCTTTCTTCTCTTGTTTAAAACCTTCATCAATTCTTAAAATACAGTGCAACCTTCCCAATGCTAAATCAAGATCATGTTGCAAACCATTGTTGGACTATGGAATGGATGGATGGTTCAGGCTTTACATCCTATATTTACGCACTTGGTATGCCAATTAGGACAGGCGGAGGACACGGCAATGAGAAGGGTGATTGAAACAGCCTTCCATCATAGGCCAAGGCCACCCGGTAAGCTATGACTCAAACTTGGACCAAGCGATTGCCAGCAGTCCTGAACGCTACTTGTGGTACTCTGGGAATGTTGCCAACTGGCTTATTACAATTCCATGTTCAAATAAACTTTTCATGAGAACATAGTGCTGACACGACAGCATCACAGTATTGACTTGCTGTTTTAAAAATCCAATGGCAAACGATTGGCAACAGATCCTGAATATCAATTGGTAGAAATCAATCATCTTGAATTGCAGCATTTTAGTAAAAACAACCCGAGAAACTCCATTGAAATTTACTTCTTTGCAATAAATAAAGTACAAAATACATACTCGTGATAATCTGAAGAGCTGTCCTCTGTAAAAAGCACATTGTCCAACACTGCACCCAGTTGCAACCTGAAATTCAACCACTCATGAGTCCATAGTATGTTGCCTTTCTAACCAGAACCCCAAGCAGTGTCAACACGGGCAGTTCAAAAATGAAGAAAGATGGTGCCAAAATGGCCACCATCTTGGATTTCTCGACATGTTCCAAATCCATACTCACAGGCCAATACCTTCATCAAATTTCAAAATTCTAAGCGAAATATTAAGGTGACAGTGGGCATAATTCTTCAATAAAATAAACCATCTTACTTTTCAATTAGCTGAGTCTGAAGCTTTCTCTCAGTCGTCTTTTCGATCAGCTCCTCTTCCAGTTCAGAAATGCTAGGAGATGGAAAAATAGCTTTTAACCCAAAAAGAATAATATACAAGTAGTAAGTATTACTGTAAGATTTCTGAATTAATAAATTGTTATGGCACAAACTATCATTGGAATCTAAAAGCCTTTTTAAAGGTGAATGTAAATTTAAACTAAAAAAACATTTTCAGCTTATTTCTGACCATTTGGATTCATTTAAAACCATAGACTGATTTTAATATGCCAGAACATTTGGACTGTACAGAGCCCTGCATTCTGAGAGGTACAAAAATGTACATCTAAGCAGGGCCAGTCCTAGCTCAACTGAGGTTTTAGCCAAACTCTTAGCCATATCCCAAAAATTTTAGCCAAATTTAGATATTTATAGCCAGTTACCGCGTTGGTGGAGACTTTCGATCATTTCAAACAAATTAGCTGCAGTTTGAACAACAATTGGAGTTTTGGCCCCAGAAAAACACCATGAATCCTATGCTATTAATATTAAACAACAGCAAAAATACAACAACACAGAAAAGAAGAAATATTTACATGTGACATCGCTGTCATGATTTATGTTCAATACTAATATTAATATTACATATATACACAATTTAAGTGAAACAAAAATTCAAAATAACAAGATTATTTGTAATGCTGATTATGTTCTAAAAATGTGTACATTTTGCTACTTTTTTTATTTTTATTAGTAGGATATGGCAGTTTAATTGATACAACTTTTCATTGTGTTTCACAATTTCACAACAATTCTTTTTCTTCTTCCAAACAGATAATATTAAATTTAGAAATTTGCTAAATACTGTAGTAAAATTCCCAACAAGTTTTTATAATTTATTCTCCTACTATTAATTGGATAATTGGATGGGTCAACAGACTATAGGCTCAACTCAATTGGCTGATTTGGTCAATGGTTAATTGCACTTCAAAAATTTACACCTTGATCAAAGGAGAACTTAATTACTTTAATCAGACAAGAGCCTATTCTTCTAAGTGCTATCAGGTCAGTGTCATCAATTCTGTCATCAGTCAGCTTCTATCTTCTCTCCAATTAGACTACAGCATGTGCTTTACACACCAGGGGCGCTCTGATGCGACCTAGGATACTGCAGGCCATAAGAAGAAGAAGAAGAGGGTTGCATTGCGGGCAAAAATCCACCATTTTCACGATCTTTTAACTTCTCAATGAATGGACATTAAATAAAGATGGTTTTCTTTGACTTGACCAACAGTTTATAACAATCAAGATGCAGACTGACTGCAGGGCGATTAGGAGAGTCATTTTGGTGAGCTGCCAGCCTTGGGTGAGCTGTCAGAAGCTTGTGAAAACCTGAACTTTCACTCGGCCTTTTTGGCACTATGTTTTCGCCAAAATTTTCGCCAGATATATATTTTTTTCGCCACTATAGCCTGTAATTCGTCATTGGCGAATTGGCGAACGGGTAGGACGGGCCCTGCATCTAAGTTATGACACACTGAACCCGTTATCAAGCTATCCTGTTCATTGGGGAAGAATACAAAAGATCAATCACATTTAAATCAGCAGCCTAATTTGAAATACTACCTTGACATCAACTCATCCGTGGACTGCAGAGGTTGGCCATTTCCCGAAGTCTTCTCTGAAAAATAGACAATTTCATTTTTCGACAAGTAGTTATATTTGACAATTATGTTCGATGTTAGCCTACTCATCCCATATCAACATGCGTAAATAAACATTGACTAGCAACAAAAAAATACAAAGCCAAATTATAGAAATTCTATGATTATGTCAAGGCTCAAAATTAAAGGGGGCCAAAATCTGCAGCTGCCAGATATTTGAAAGGAATTCACTGACATTGTCAATTAGAATCATGATTCATGGGAGGTAATTTGAGCTTACTCATCTGATTTTGTCCTCTGCCGTCTCCAGACTCCCAAAATAGAAAATTTTAGCCAGTTACAACCCCTGTTTTGTGTTTACATGCCATTAAAGTTAATGCCATACCGTACTTGAGGGTATTATCAGCACCTTAAGCAAAAGAAGGTCATGGAAGTACCAAAACTAGGTCAAATGCCACCATACAAGCATTCTGGGAACTAGCAGGACCATTTTGCAAAATCCCACCAGACAACAGTCCCAGTCAGTCTAATTCCAGTACCGGTGGGGACCTAAATGTAGATGCAGTTATTGGAGGGTATTATCAGCATAGTGAGGGTATTATCAGCACGTGGATGGTGTTTTAAACAGTTTGGTGTGCAGTAGCATTGTTACAAGTGCCAGATAGTGCAGCTAATGGACCCATTTTGGATAGAATCATTTTATCACCTAGTGGGGCCCTCTGTCACCCAATTCCTTGTAACAACACAACTCAGGCCATAGGTCTGATTGTGCTGCTAATAAGATAGAAATGTGGAATTAATTCAAGTAAAACTGAATTTATGGTGTAATGTACTTGTGGGAATCTGACACACTTGTAAGGTGTAAGATATCAAAATGCTGATACTATTCCAATGCATTTGACATATATACTCAAATAAAGGACCCCCCTCAAATAGAGGCCCCCCTCGAATAGAGGCCTGGGCAGGTGCTGATAATACCCTCCATTCTACTTTTACGGGTTACCTCTTCAACCACCCTCCCCCATTTGGACAGTGCAATGCGTAATGTCTCAAAAATGGGCCTAGTGCCTTGAAAGGGATAGGACCTAATTTTTGGGACCTATTTCCAGAGCCCTACTTCCTGTTTCAGCTGATTGGGACGGTCAACACAACATAACGTCCTTTTATCTCGGAGTTAAAAGTGACGATTTAAAAAGTGAGGCGTTATTTCTTGTGCAGAAACATGTGACCTGAGGCCAGATAGGCCCTTAGTTAGGTTGTAATGACTACCAAAATCCTGTAAGAATTGCCTCATGAACATTAAGGAGTTTCGGCACCAAGACATGTGCGCTTGACTAAACTGCAAACAAGCAAAAACTTCCAGGGGTGCTGATAATACCCCCCCTGCTGATAATGCCCTCAAGTACGGTAGAAATTTTTACCTAAGTCAAGATATCTATAGGAACATACTAGCAGCTACTATGGCCATATCCATCAAAAGGGAACTACTTTTAAAATCATAACTCTGTTTGTTTCGTACTGATAAGTGATAAATGTGCACTTTATCTTTGGAAATATGTTTTATTGTAAACTGAATCATAAAGTTGTCATCTAAAATTACAAACTTCACACTTCTGTCACATATTATACGGTCGCATACCTGCTTTAAGCTGAACTGTTCTCTGGTGCACCAGCTGCTGGAGTCTTTTGTACCTCGTGTAGAGATCCGTCAATGACTCTTCATTGCTTTCTTCACCTCTTTCACATTGTTTCGCCCCAACAGGACAATTTAAAGCAGTCACAAGGAGCAACTCTGAAGCCTGCTGCAAACGAGACAGTCCCGAATTCTCATCCATTGTCTCTCCGTTTGGCCGTCATTCACATTTCAGAGGTGCACTGTAACAACAGAGTAAATATCCGCACTATAATTCAAGAATGCAATGTTAATCAGTGCATAAGCTACAGTCTGTTTCATTTCTGGCATGGACACCCGTCGTCAAAATTCCCACAAAAACGGCACCAAAACATCACAAAAACGTGATAGAAAAATTACAAAAGGGCTATTCTACAGGTGAGTATGTGTATTTCTACTGTATGACCTGTAGATGCTGAGCAAACTGGCCAAACACCAGTTCGCATGTTGTGAGACAAACTGTAAGAACTGATGCCCAGCTCAACTTTCTTTGATCTGCGTTCTCTTCATTAGCCTGTGGCTAAGGTTTTCTTGTTGTATATATTTCTCAACGACGACGGCAACGTAAAATAAAATGATTTGATTTGATTGGCACCGCCTCTTTGCCCGGCTTTCGATATCGACGGCAGCTCAGTGCAACGAGCACCTTCGGACTTCAGGACCAAAGGCAAAATAGATAGACAATCGCAGGGAAAATTCAGAAGCAACAATCGTGTGCTGCAACAATTTTTTCGCAGCGCGTTGAGCGACAAACATTTTTAACATTACTCGCAACAAATATTTTTACTGTCAAGTGCAGAACAAATTATTTTAGTGTCATGTGTCGAACAAATAAAATATTTTCACCAAAAGTGCTAATTAGGCCCCCCCCCTCCCCCCCTTGAGAATCTGGGAGACCCCTCCACCTCACTGATTTTAAAGTGAAATATTCAGCGATTCATTCATCCCTGCCTGTGAACATCACTGGCACTGGCTGAACTGTGCACCCTGTCAGCAACTTCATCGTTTTTAAACTGAAAATATCGACCATAAATCATGATAAACGCGAATTATACCTCGAAACCACAACTGCATCCTTCCAAATTCGCCCGCCTTCTCCTTGCCGGAAGTTGCCAAACTCAGAAGTCGTTGGCGAAATGATAACATGTGGATTGGCCTGATGCAAGTGATAAGCAATAAGAATTTCCCCTTATTTTGCAATTCCATGGCTCTGAAATTAATCTCCGTTTATCTTTAGTTGTTGTTTATTGTCTGTGACTTATTGGCCCTTTTACACATTTCTCTTGAAGGCGATTCACGATTTAAAACACATTTTTTGACGATATTCTCATACTGCATTGACCATTGCTGCAGTCAACAGTGGAGAACAGCCAGATCAGGGACATTCTCCCTGGCTAGACCAAGTAGGTGCTGCCACCAGTAGCCAGTGGGAGAAATTGTGAAATGAGCTGTCAGCCTGTCACACCCTGAAGCCTTATTCAAAAAATAATAATTCAATTCAATTCAAATTCAAACAATCTTGAACAATTAAGTCTAGGAAATAGGAGCAACTTCAAAATGCTTGAACCAATCAAACACATCCTTGCCTCGCAGCGAATCGTTCTGGCCAGTTCGTCACCGAGAAGAAAGTTAATCTTGGAAAATGTGGTGAGTAAAATTGAAGAATGAGTTGAGGATCCCTTTTTTATGTTGAGGGCTGGTCCAATTTATTTGCGCCACCGGCTTGGACAGTCGAGTAGCAGGACACTCCCGGGACTCCCCCAGATCTTATTTCTTCTTTTTTTGCTGTGGCTATGCTGTAATGCCCGTATTTATTTATTGTAAAATTTTGTCTTTTTCAGGGAATGAAGTTTGAAGTACACCCTTCAAAATTTGAAGAAAATCTTGACAAAGCAAAGTTTTCAAAACCGTATGAATACTGCTTGGAAACTGCTAGGCTAAAAACCCTTGAAGTGGCTGACAAACTTTACAAGGAGTCTGTAAGTCATTATCCATAATACTTAAAATATGATTTTATTTAAATTCCATAAATTATTTTTGTAAAGTAGGCTTACCTATAATTTTTTTTAAATATTGATGCCTTTCTTTGACCTGCCTTTCAGAAAGTAGGCCTACCAGATTTGATTATTGGAGCGGACACCATTGTAACAATGGATGACAAAATATTTGAAAAGCCAAATAACAAAGAGCATGCTCTGGAAATGCTCTCTGGGTAAGCTATAAATTATTCTCTTTATTAATTTTGTTTGAGACTCTCGTACGAAATGTAGGTCTATTGTTCCTGATTTCATTTTGAAATTAATCTAATATATACTCTTATTCCAATTCCAGATTCAGCGGCCGATCTCATACTGTCTACACTGGTGTGATACTGGTTACTCCAAAAGGTCAATTTGGTAAGTTTTAATCTTCGCAAGAGTATTCCTAAATGTCCACAGAAATCACTTATTATTTCAGGCCCAAGACTATTTGAGGAATAAATTGACATTTATATACAGATTAAATGAACTTGAAATATTGAATTATTAAAATTAAATTGTCAATGTTTATACATATGAGTACTTTCGATTTAATTAAAATAGTTGCCTGACCCTAAAATATATATCCAACCTGAGAATGTAAACAGATGCTCAACATAATAAAACAAGACTGAAGATTGAAAATAACACATTTCTCTTTTTTTCATACAGGAGATGTTAACGAGTCATCGAAATACAATATCCACTCATTTCATGTTGGTACTGATGTAACATTTGCAAATGTGGATAGAGAAACACTGAGGCAATATATTGAAACAGGAGAACCTATGTAAGTAGCATTTGTTATTTTAACATTTCTAATTTAAGCGTTCTTTTCAAATCACCGGTTAGATGCACGTGCTTTGTGCATAATTTTGAAGTGGCCAACTTTCTAGTCTTTTCCATGAATCTTACTACTCTTGAAGCATTAATTTCACAAGCTTTTAGATTTTACTAAGTTCCAATCTATATATCATAAATTATGAGAAACTTACAAATTTGGAATTAAGAAAATGCCAAAAGCAATTTGGAATTTACTTAAGTTTGTTGTAATGAATAATGTTACAGAAGCATAAATTACTGACACATCATTGACCAGTGTCTTTACGCTTTCCAGGGACAAGGCAGGTGGCTATGGAATCCAGGCAGCCGGAGGAACTTTGGTGGAGAGCATCCACGGAGATTATTTTAATGTCATGGGATTTCCTTTGCACAAATTTTCAAAAACATTAGTCGATTTATATAAAAACTTTTAGCTACTCAGATTTTAAATATTTTAACCAAGCACCAGTTGAATTTGTCTTTTCTCAACAGATATATCAGTAGGCCTATGTGTCTATCTCTGATTGAATCTCTTGAAATTTGAAAAATAATTTTGCCATCTTCACTTTTTACGTCAAGATATCAATTTTTTGGAATGTCCAGCAAAATTTTGATATAATATTATGTATATATGATAAATTAAAGTTCAAGGCAAAAGATTAGGGAGTTTGTTTTGTTGCTAAAACAAAACATGCTGTCCCAGACGGAATATACATCGTTCAATTACGATTGCAAATCCGAATCTGGCCTTTAGCAGGCCTCCCAGTGGCCTCGACAAAAAATATAGGGATTTTATAGGAAGTTTCTAATGAAATTTATCGGCTTTTCGGCTTCAAATATATCGTAAATTTATATTAACTTGCCTGGTTGAGTGCTCAATCGGCGACTCGGCACATCGAAAGAATGTACTAAGTCGGACTTTACCTTTGCAGTACATCTGTGGGCTATATTGAGGTATTCTCCCTGACATGCGCTAAACAGTAAACACTTATTTTAATGTCACATGAAAAGATGGAAATTGCAAATTTATTAATTTTATGCCATGAAAATATTGGGATTTATAGGAATTTTTGGCAAAAAAGCTTGAAAATATATAGGGAAATATAGAGTAAAAAAATATAGGGAAATATAGGGCCGCTGGGAGCCCTGCTATAGATACAGCCAGGGCTGCAAATTATGTTGTCTCGATGCTATTTGCTGCAAAGGCATATTAGCTTGTATGGCATCTGTCAGAGGCAGACTTCATATCCCAAATGGGTGGGGTCTTTTGCTTGCCTCATCACAGAACGTTTGATTACAAGGTGCTCTCTTTGCTTTACGTCACATGCAATTGACAACAAAGTCCCTGGAGTGCGATTCAAACCCACAACCTCAGTCAATCATCGCACAAACCAGCATTCCTAACTAATAACCATTAGGCCATGTTTGACTTTGAGGAAACGCTGAGCCAGGAGACTGCTGTAAAGTCTCGTCAATGATAGATCTTGGCCTCTTGTGCCTTTCCATTGGCCAAAATAGGTGTTTTTGTAAAATTAAACACCAGATCTTTCAATGGAACTTGCCCCATTGAAGTTTTTGACCTTCAACTGGTCATCCCTCTGCAACAGAGGGAGCAATCCCCTGGCATGGAAATTGGTGCACTTCAACTAAAGCTTTGTAGCTCCAGTCAGATTTCAAGAATAATCTTTGAGCAGGGGATAATTCTTGCATACTCCAAAAAATTTCACTGAAAATCTAAGTGCCATCACCATGAGGCCACCATGTCTTTTAAACAATTTTAATGCAGTTAGTTATTATTTTCATTGCCACAGAATTTGTCTCATCGTAAGAGGTAATAAAGATTAATTAAGAGACTTCTTTTGCAGAAGTCCATTCAGAACAATAGAGACTTCTCTCATTCAGAACAAGAGACTTTTTCCATGGAGGTTTCATTCCACCAAGAAAAGCACATAAGGCTGTGTGTCTATGCTGAAGTTTAAAGCTTGACCAAATCTAACTGGCAGTCAAGAATACCACAAGGGTCATTCTTTGCATAGGAGAACTTTTAAAAAAAGTTGTAGGCTCCAAGCAGACCTGGCGGCAGTATCTCTACCCCAGAGTGGGACAAACTTTCTGCAGAAATGCGTGCCACACTTCATGTCTACATGCAGACACGAGATAAAGCATAAGCTGCACTGCAAGTAATACATTTTAACAACCGTTGGCTATTGATAACCCAACACAAGTGTTAGAAGCAAACAAAAATACTTTATTGAAATCCAAGTACACTCATAACAAAAATGTTTCTGGTGGGAAAGATAAAATATGATATTCCACTTTCTCTCCATCACTGTGAATGGTTATATATATAAATTAACATTGAAAATTTAAAATGATCAATAAAAGTCGGAGATCCAGTCAGTTATTACAAACATCAGATATAATAATGGAAGATATAACACCATTATTCATAGGTTAGATATATATAATCACAATTCCACAAAAAGCGACATTGGCATCTACATTGCTGGGTGAAGACGAGAGCAATTATTTATAGGAACCACAAGCACAGACTTCTCTAACAACCAGAAAGTATACAATACAAGTTTGAGAGAACTTTGCAGGTCACTGTAGTTTATCTCAATCGATAATTTATATATAAATATCAAGTAGCAAAAAAATCGTATATCATCGGAGCCTGCAAAATTCTCTGCAACCTTTCACTTCAATACTCACTGGAGATAAAATTTCAAAATCCTGTCAAAACCATATATATAATATTAATAGTATGTATATAATATTTATGCTATATTATCATGGCTAGCACAAGACGAAACACATGTATATAATATGTAGTCTAGACTTTTCTAAATGACTGTGCATTTCTTACTGTGCATGGGACCTATACGAATGAGTTTACAAAGGGCAAAGTTAACAGTTTGGAAATATAATTTCTTTGGCAAGCCGTACATCCACAATTAACAAACATTTGTATGAATATCAATAGACAAGCATGCAATGTATTAGAGCCTTGTTAGAGTCGTATTAATAATGGTATAAAAATAAAACTTTTGTTAGTTTATCATATCCACAAATAAAACCATCATGAAAAATCTAATTTGGACATGCATAATACATTCGTTAGAAAACGTCAATAGCAAGCTCCCACACAGATGCTTTTTGTTCTTCGTATAAGAAATCTATCACACTAGAATGTTACAGCATACAAAATCATTTTTTAACTCAGAATTTAACCTCATCTCCCAGAAGTTGTGAATATTATTGTTTTCAAGTAAATCACAATGTTGAGTGGCACTACATGAACTGTAGAAGCTCTGCAAATCTGAATGCTTCTTCTCTAACAAAGTTTCCGACGCGAGCCGAGCAACAAACGTGCTGGGACCCACCAGAGGAATAAAATCAAACGGTTAGTTGTTCAAATTGGCACTTGAATGCAGGCGGACTGTGTTAAGCACATTTGTTTCCAAGGTTACGAAGATTCAGATTTGCAGCTTTTTTTTTTAATTTTTAATTTTTTTTTACAAAACGGAAAACTTGTCAAGTTACAATTGAACATACATTTCACTCAGAAATATTAAAATCAACAGTAAGAAGTCTTTCTGTTCATATTAAACCTGTGGTTCAAAGAGACCTTAGTAGGAAAGATTAATATATTGCATAATAACAGTTAAGGTTATTTCCCCTTCTTTCTTTGCAATCTGAACTACAAGTAAGCTCCTTTTAAGTCTGTACATGAGTCAAAAATACTAACACTTATTTAATAAAACACAACAGTGGTATCAAAAGCACATTCCTGGTTTGTAACAGGTAAAGTAGTCAACATCGTATTTGGTATTTCCAAAAAAGTGAAAGTTATAAAGATTTGTTTGGAATTCACGCGAAAACAAAAGGTGTGAGAAAATACATCAGAGTTAACTTGAACAAAGTAGGGACAAGATTTGAACTGGTCAAAGAAATAAGAAGGCTCAACATCAATTGGAATGTTTCGAATCAAAAAGCATTCAGCTTTTCTTATTAGGTGGGCTTTAGATTGATTAAGCTTGCACTTGCAAAATAAATGCTTGCCACTCGCTGTTAATTCTTTGCCACAACCGTCCCAAGAACAAACTCGGGTCGGATGGTTGTCCGTACTCTTAGAACAAACTGTACTGACCAGAATTCAAGATCCAATATACTTTGATGTCAGATTAATTGTCCTGCATTACTCGATTTTCGAGGAGACTCATTCTACGAAATCACTCGTGTGACACCCGCAAACTGCGGATCATCATCATCATCAAACGACTTGTCTACAATTCTCAGCAAAGATGCATTTACAATGCGACCAACAACACAAGGCACACCTGTAATCCAGATTTCCAAAAACAGAACTTGCCTAGATTTAACAACTCTCTCAAGTCTACACACAAATGAGCAAAGACAGCGGACACTGGGGACCACACATTTGTTCACATACTGAGGGTGATCATTAGAAAATTCAAAGAAATAAATAATTTGTTCCCGTTTAAACAAGTTAACAATATTTCGCAGGGGAACGCGTAACAAATGGGAATTAATCCTAGACTAACTTAACTTTGAAACATAATGTAATACATGGAATTTAATACATAACTGTCATATATAAATGCATATGAAAATTGTTTGAGATTACCGTTGATTTCAGATTGTATTGCACAAATAAACATGTGAGAACTTATAAACCTTAAATCTTAAAGAGACATAGGATTTTGAACACATTAATCATATATACGATGTAAAGTTACCCTTGAACTTTCATTGCATAATACGTAAGCTTCTGCAACTGTTTTTGACACAGTGAGATGATCGAAATGACAGGTCAATAAACAAACTTAAATGAAATTAACGAAATTAACCTTGGAACATTAAAGCAAACAGGAGAGGGCCCTGCTTTGTTCAAGTTTATAGCTTAACACCCTGCATACATCGACTAGATAAGGTAAGTGAAATATTCTACGACCTCCTCGCCATCTAGGAAATATTTAGGAGGCTCGTCTATTGTGTAACTCTTACATGTACTTCAAACACCTATAATAATGTGTATTAAAATATGCAAACAACAAATACCAGCAGCTTATATAGATATATATATAATATATGAAACATTTTGGCTTGTGACGTGTAATGTCATAGAAATCAAAATAACCTAATAGTAAGAAAAGGACAACTGTAACAAGAGAACTATCACAAAACACTATCTACAGACAACTTGTGTGAGTCGTTAACACTAAACACTTGAGCACAATTGAAAAATCATTATTATAAAAGACTTATTTCATCAACAACAACCATGATTGTTGATTACATATGCAAGAAAATACTATCAGTCTTGGGTCCCTCAGATTCATGAGATTTGATGTGATTTATGTAATCCGTAAACCCTGATTCTACGACATGGCCTTGGCTTTGCCATCGTTAACAATAAGTTGTGATTGCTAAGAACTGGATACGACAGGAAATCAAGACATGATTCAACTTCAGAGGGGTAACAAATTGGAAAGCTATCGTCTGGGCTTAACCGGAGCTAAGCTAGAGCTACTCCGGAGCTAAGCCGGAGCAAAGCCAGAGGCCTGCAAGTTTGTTCTACCGTCATTTTTGCAATTTACTTGGCGTAATTCATCATCGGCTAGAAAGAGACACCCGGAAACGGGAAGAGACCCTCCCTGGCAACTAACAAGAGAAAAAGAACAACGGCCTTACTTTGCAGAAGCACTTATCACTTGAGGGCAGCACTGGTCAAGAGAGAACACACGAGACATCTGGTGCCAACGTCAACGATTAATAATAAAAGGGGAAGGACAGTTTAATATGATGTCCAATGTTAATAAAAAATGCCACTTCACACATTCTTGCAAATATACAATCTTGTGCATGCTATATATCGGTATAAACACCAGAATTCATATCAACACACAAGCCCTGCATTTTCCACCAACACCAAGTGCATTCTAAACTATGGATAAAATAACGGACATATATATATTTCAATTGCCACAACAAAAAGTCAACAATATCCAAGACAGAGTGGTATTAAGGTAGATGATAGAAACGTGGCCATTGGATAACTCAGCCGAACCATTAATAACATTTAATGCCCTTCACTTCACTAACATTGAACAATACACAATGCCCATAGCACAGATGTACATCCGCTCAGCATGTCTGGCATTTCAGATTTCACATTCCCCTAAATTTCTATGTCTCTCTATCCATAAATCTGGTCGTAACATTTAAATTTGATGTCTTAATCTTAAATCTGATGTCTTAATCCTTGATTGTCCTCAATAATTCTTAAATTTGATCGTAACTCTCAAATCTCTGACCATTGCGCTTCTCATGCTTGACACCACGAGCACCAGCACAATCACAACAAGCTACCAATCCAGATGACTTCATAAACATCTTTCGCAACTGAAACATCACAATACTTCACTCATCATGGCTTCGGCCACAAAGCTAATACAATATTAAAGATATGTTTAACATGATTGGGACTACACGGAGGCAACGGTCTACCTAGCTCAACACGACACTTAACACAAATGTTCATAACGGCTATAATAGACACACAACTATGGAGTAACAATTTTTGTTGTTGAATATTGGCAAGTTATCACCAAACAGACCACATATTGTCAGCACAGGCATTCAGATAATATTATCAAGTTTGAGAAATTTTTTTTTTTGGTTTTTTCATATATTTTCAACTATAATAGCTAAACATATCTAAAGACTTGTTCTAAAGTTCGTAATATATATAATATAGAAACACTACCTAATGTCTTATTAGCTGAATTACTAAAAGTACAAGAGAAGGCAATGCAATAACATCAGCGTTGCTGTGATATCTGTGATTGGACCCAAACAACATGGAAATAACACCTCCCCCCGGGGGTACGCCAAGGGGCTTTACCTTAAGGAGGGCAGGTTCTGAGGGAATGGCAGCTAAACAAGGACTGGGAAGTAGTTTTGGCAGGCACGTCCAAATACCACAAACTGGGAAAAAACCTTATGCATAGCAGACAGGCGATATAGCGAAAACAAATAAACAAAATATTAGCGAACATGAGGCGGAGCGTATCAAGATTAAGAAACTGATGGTGGTGTTTTGACAGTTTCATCCGTTTACAAAATAATCACAGTTATGGGAATGCTTTTCTAGGCGAAGCCCTATTACTAATTTATGCTTGCAAGGCAGACCAATTGAATGCAATTCTAACTTCTGGGGCGTTTTTGCTTTTAAGACAACCTGAGAGTACAAAGTGTCCAATGTCGCAAGCATCAAAGTGCACGGATAGGGACAAGTTTTCTGCAATCATAACCAAAGGCGGCTGCATAGTGTATAGAAACTCACAAGGTGTCTAATTGTGCGTACTTAGGTCACAAATTGTAACAAATACTGAATTTAATTTACCCAAAACTTGGTCATTCTTCGGGTGCAGCTGCTGCTGATGGCAATTAGAAGCGTAACAATCTGCGCTGAAGCTACAGAAACAATTAAAAACCTTCGAAAACTAAAAAGACCGCATCCCACAGGACCGACCACTCCGAAACCTCTGACCCATGACAATTAGAACATCCATCGCTCACCTGGCTCTATCTTGGATAACAGAACGCGAGAGGGAACCAAAAAGGGTCACTTATTGCTTTCAACATGATATACAGCTCGTGGCAACCAGCTATGTTCACAAAAACACTTTGGCAAATGCATCTCTGGTCCCTAGAAAACAACTGATTAACAACTATGATTCGTTTGCAAGCTAGATCTGAACGATCTTGTTCTGATCTTGATTGGTCTGGTGAACTGAATGAATGACTAAGATAGAAATTTGACAAAAATAGAAAATTACATTTCTTCTTCACAATCAACAACTTCATTTTTGCACCTTATTTCTTATTATGGCAGTGAGGAACTTTGTATAACAATCAATTAACAGGTAACTATGCAACATTAAATACTCGACTCATTCACGTCAACCAGTAAGCCTATGACAATTCCCAGTCCTTGCTAATTCTGACAATTATCTGACAATCATCGGATTACTTATGATTAATAATGATTAATAATTTGATTAATTAATTTCAATTGATTTGAATTATTAGTAAATTAGCCTCACACTCAGGAAAACCTTACTGTACAAGTGTAAAACAACATAACATGCTAAATACTAAATAACAAAACGCCAAAAATGTAAAGAATACAATGAAACTTAACATGGCAAAAACTCCCTATAAAAATTTACATGCACACCATAACCTTTTTACTTTTAACTCGCAAAATTTCAACATCTTGGAACGCATTAGTATTGGTAATGATTGGTAGAAAAATCGAAAGCAGACTTTAGACTTCAGATTAATTAAGTAGAATTTTCCAACTAATTAAGCTCAGATCTTAAGTGTGCCTCATCAAAGAGGAAGGTAGGTTAAGAAAAGACTCAGCAAAGAGAGTCGGGTAGGCCGTGAAAGACCAACTTGGTGCACGTTAGAAAATCCTAAAAAGTAAATTTCAGAGAATACCCAAAGAATATTCACAGAATATCCAAAGAATATTCAGAGAACATCAAGCGTCAGAGAGGTATAAAAAACTTAAGGCATCCACAGTTATGCATAAAAAAAGCGGAAACCCTTCGGAATATAAAATATTGTTCAACTGGAAAAGGTGTGTTAATTAACTCTTCATCTTTTCCGAGATTTTTTTCTATCAAAATTTGCTTGGCAAACCATAGTTAATGATATAAAAGGAAAGATCACTTAAGCGTTTGCAAATCAAGCTGCAAATAGCGAAGATATCTTACAGCTTTTCAAAGTTGGAAAAAGAGCACATTATCCAAAGACAGACCTATCCGAAATCTCATAGAGGCTAGAGAGCCTTAGAGCCTGACCATTGAAATTAAGCCAGCATCAAGTATCAACAAAAAGTATGATATATTCAACAGCATTTTGGTCTGAGCAAGAATTCTGAATGTCTGTAAACTATCAGTTACAAGAAACAATACAATATATGAAAAGGAAACAATCGGTAAGTCGTTCTGTTGTAAATCTATAGCAAAAGTGTCATGGCTGAACACTATACGAACAGAAGTAATCATACAAGCATACAGTACAAAATCTTATTAAAAATAAATACTTTGGTGACGTTGAAATACAAAGTCGTTTTGCATCCCAACCTTCAAGCTTCCAAGTAAATTGAACTTAGTGACATGAGCCACATGTTCTCCGTGATCTCCGTAACACGGAGAGAACGTCATCCATGGACATCTCAAAGATGGGGCTCTAATTCAAGTGATCTACGACACACCACAACACTCATGTAGAAAAAAAATACTATAGAAAGCATACGTCCAAGCACACCTCCTTGCTCAATCCGTCGATCTAAGTACAAATACACCAACTACTGCCATTCTAACTATCATAACTATATGTGTGTTCATTTTAACAATGATACATGTTAATAGTACTTAATACTCCTCAGCGATTAAATATAAAGCATCTAGTTCTATGACAAAGTACTAGGTATATAAAACTCATCTTTGGAACCGCATAACAGCAATGAAAAGGGTTAATATACAAGCTCACACATGAGACAACAACAAATGCATCGTCACTTTTTCCAGGACCCAACAACAACGGCGGGGTTCCTTGCTATTGCGACGTACCAACAGTACAACTGCTCATCACATTTCAGCCACATACATTCCCCGCGACCCCCGCCCGAGAAGGCCAACAACAGCTAACGACGCCGAAAGACGAGTCCAATAGACACGACGAGTCAGGTGACACCATCAGACAACGTCAGACGACGTCGTCGCAGCTCTCACTCGAGTTAAGGGGGCGAAGCAAGGATCACTAAACTGTGGAATGACTAGCTTACACAAGCTGAGGTGCAAGTTACCACAAACGGGCACGACAGCCATAACATCATGGTCGTCCGTTCAACTGTCAGGCCATTGAAGCATTCACTACGATAATCACAACAACAGGTTGAGGCTATATTCATACGTGATCAACCTTACGATGAATCATACAATGAATCATATGCCCACTCATGAGACAGTAATTGTGCTTATTGTTAGGTAATCAAAAATGCTGTAAAAAAATCTACCCAAACAAAAATGACACTCCCATTTGGTTGCCGTGATCTTACTGAAGAGTTTTGGTTCAATTAACACCAAAATAACATGTAAATAAATCATTAACTTGATATAACACCAAGCAATCCAATCCAAGCCAGTTAATAGCTTACATCACACAATAACAGAATAACTTAAGATAAAATAATTTAAAATATTTTCCTAATCTTTACCAAGACAGAAGTTATGCATAATTTAAGACCTGAGGAAAGACATTGTATGCCTTTTTCATAATTTCTAATAAAAATTAAATAATTTCAGATCCAACACACTACAAAAAAGGCTACATATAAATAAACGCGAGGCACATACAGACAGCATCTTAATAAATAATATCAAGGTAAAACAACTTATGGGTATACAACCTGCGAGCATAGGGCGTTGCGTCAGAACCCTGTGCACTTCGTGTGACCCTTCTACTGAGACTTGCTTAAACATCAACATTCAACTCAACGCTGCAAGTCGTATTCAACAATGCCTGGTCTGCAATGTAATAACTAAAGCAATTAAGTATTTAATAACATCAATATATGAAAATAGAACTTAGCAAAAACACAACAGATAATACAATATATATATAATCATAATAATGAAATGTTCACTCCTCGGGCAACCGACGTCGCCCATTTCAAGCAACAAGATGCTAAAACAGGGCAACTCCCACACGACTTGATTAAAGTAATCTTACTAATATAATATATTGCGATTACAACGAGGTAGCGAAATTAATAATGGCATTGATACACAATTTACTCAAATATACATATCACACATACCACATAGCAACAATCAGACCGAGGCGGGCAGAGCAACTGTATTTTAACCAACAGCAGACCGAACTACTGTTGCTTAGAGTAATACAGATTGCTCTAGCCCACTCTCGTTCTACCAAACATAACTTGCACAGAACAATAGTAAATAAATCTGAGAATGACACAAACTATATTACGTGTAACAAGAAACAGTAATTACAAACGCTATCAAAAAATCTCCTTGGAAACGACAAAGGTTCCAAAAGTGACCTTCCAGCTGATTATACAAAAAAATAATTATAACATCAAGTTGAAATCTTATTGATGATATGGCGTTCGGTAAATGCATTTTTTTAAGGATTTTCTCTTTTTATCTTCAACAAGCTAAGAAAATATCATAAAAGACGAGAATACTCTGTATAAAATGGCTTCTTCCCACCTACGCTACTTATCAAAATTGCTTTTTAAGCAATGATTAGTGAGCCACATTTCAGAAAAATCAAACAATTCATATAATACTATTACAACACATAACATTCAGCATTAGCTTGTTCATTTTTCATATAATATGATAATAATAATTGCTTTCCAAACTAACAACACAAGGCCACTGAAGGCATGACTCCATTCACATTAATATCAAACTAGTCACCTAATTCACGTACTGAACAACGTCTGGATACAGCCACCGCTATGGGTCGATTTGCCAGAGGAAACCATCCTTTATCAGAAACAACCTTTTTCCTAAACAAAATCTAAATCCTGATTCCGGAGTATTATGAGCAGCTGTACCAGATATATAAATATCAGCCATCATTTCAATCAAAAATATTAAATCTGGTCAAGTGAAGTATATAAAGTATGTATGAATATACTAGTAACAAATATAGCCCTATGAATGTGGCACCAATATTAGAGCTGGCTCAAACAACAATACACGAGGAGGCTCCTCACTAACGCCACCTACATGAGCATAGGGGGCATTTGCATATAGCGGTATATGTAGAGACGATAGTCCTTGCTGGCGAGAACGATCGAGCCTTCATCCATAAGAGCCACGTCGAAGCACTGGGCGTGTTTCACTTTGCTCTCCAGGGCACTCACCATCTGGCCGTCCTGTGTGAAGATGGTCAAGTTGAAGTTGTTGTGGTTGTCCGCGACGAGGATCTCTCCCGCTGGGTTGATTCCGACGCCGATGGGGTAGTTGGTGATTCCCTCGCCTCCGATCTGGCGCAGGAACACCCCCTGGTAGCTGAAGACCTTGACGCAGTGAGCGCGGTTGTCACTAATGAAGATCTCTTCTTTGTCGTTGACGACGACTCCGTTGGGGAACTCGAGGTGCTTGGAGCAGCCGAACTTGTGCAGGACGTCACCCATTTGACTGAAGATGATGACTCTCATGACTTTGCACTCAACGATGATGATTCTTCCCTTATTGTCAACAGTGACACCTCTTGGGTGCTGCAAGATGTTGGCTCCGAACTTGCGAACGAACTGGCCGTATTGATTGTAGATCTGCACTTGGTGCGTGGGGCTCCTCTCCGTGACGACGATATCACCGGAGGTCTTGACGACTGCCACTCGGTTGGGGTAGAGCAGCTGGCCGTCGCGCTTTCCACATTCGCCAAATTGGAACTTGAAGCGACCCTCCTTGTCGAAGATCTGAATACGATGGTTGTTGGTGTCTGCTACAATAATGTCATTCTGGGCATTGACGGCAACTCCGCTGGGCTCTGTGAACTGGCCCTCCATCACTCCGAACTCGCCAAACTTGCAGTGATAGATCATCTTCTGGCGCTTGATCTGGGACTTCGGTGGGTAGATGTTGGCGCTGATCAGCTTGGAAGTGAGGTCGATCACTGGATCAGTGCTGGTGCTGAACACATCTCCGTTGTGAAGCAGATCGAGGCCGCCGTTGGACCACTTCTCGTAAGGGTTCAGGTTGTTGGAGATGATGGGGTCGGTGAAGCTGCCAAGGGTCAGGCTGCCGGATGAGGGGAAGTTGTTCTTGGAGAGGAGCAAGGCAGTAGGGTCGAACAGGTTGTTGCAGTTGACCATGGGGTTAGGCATGTTGGCAGCGAGGGGGTTGGGGGGTGTGATAGTGCGAGGGGGCGCGGAGAATCCGTTAGGACGAGCGATGGGTTGAGGGTATTGTCGCGATTGCATTTCTGAACTGGTGCGGACGTAGCCAAATGTGTTGCGGATGCCAACCTGGATTGCCTGGTAGTTGGAGACAAACTCAAGGTCGAAGGAACTTGTGACGCTGTTGGTGTCGGGCATGAATGATGTGAGCTTCTGTAGATTGGTGTCAAGCATCTTCTTGAAGATGAGCACTTCGGTGCTGCTGGCATGCTTGGTCATGCGGTCAATGAACTCCACACCCTGGTACAGTTTCTCAATGTACTCTTGCATGCGGCTTGACAGGTTGGTGATGCCGGACTGCTTAGCGTTGTAGGCGCCATCCAATTCCTTGAGAGCCTCCTGTTTGCGCTCTTCCAGCATGGAACGATAGAAGTTGTAAGTTTCGTTGATCTCATTCTGCGCCTTGTGGTACTGGATCTGGAGTCGGTTTGACGAATGCTCGAGACTTTTTGATGACCCTCTGAGATCGTTGGCCTTGACCTTGGCTTGTTCGGCCAGGTGTTGAAGGGAGTATACTTCGCGGCGAGCGCATTCTGACAGGTAGTCGTATTCGTGGCCTTTGGAATGTTCAACTAGGGTGCACTCCTTGCAGATGGGGATGTTGCACGTGTGGCAGAAGAATCGCAGCATCTCTTGGCGATGTTTCTTGCACATGACTGGCTTCTCGACTTTGTATTCTTCTTTGTTGTTCTGTAATTCTCCCAAGGAGATGACTCGGTGGCCGTCAAAGTGCTTCATGTACTGGTGGGCCCTCTCGCAGTCCTGACACAAGAAGTCAGGACAGTCGAAGCACCTAGCTACAGCTAAGAGGTGCTTGCTTTTGCATCCAGTGCAGCTTAGGGTGGCTCCTTCCAGAACTGATGCCTCGAGGACATTGTTAACAGCAAAGTCTGGGGGGAAGGCAGCGATTCCTGCAGAAGTCAGGAAAGTTTCTTGGTGGCATTCGGGACATGACAGTTTATCTGGTGTCTCAATGATCTTCTCCAGGCAGGGCTGGCAAAACGTGTGAAAGCAAGGCAGGACCTTGGGAATGCTGTAGGTCTCATTGCACAGGCTGCACTTGGTGTTGAGACTGTTTTCAATGTCACCTTCGGATGAGTTAGAGGTCAGGCTCATTGTGTCGGTTGTAGAAAGCGTTGGCGAAGACATCTTGAATTTTTCTCTCCAGATACAGCGCAAAAAATCTGCAAAGAGAAAGAAGAGAACATTCTTAGAAAGTTGTCAGATAAATAACAGCTGGTGTAATTGGTACAAAACAATACAATAACAACACTGTCACACTGATAAGAAGTGAATTCTAAGATATGCGATCAAATCAATCAGTATTAAAACTACATCAGCATGATTAGTCAATAAGACACAAAACATTTGAATTATCAATATCTTACTTTAAAGCATAACATCAGTGGGCCAAGTAACTAATACAAGTAAATAATGCAGAACCAATGGATGTTGACAAATTGACAAGTAACGAAGTTCACATCCATAACACAAGTACTTGAGTGATACATCATGTGCTTATGCCATAAATCATAACAGACTCTAATAAATCATAACAGGCTCAGATAAATCATAACAGGCCCTAATAAATCATAACGTAATCATGGAATGATCATAACAAGTGACAAATTCCACTTGTCGTAGGCAGTCTCATAACAAAGACTGTTGGTAAACACGACTGATAAGGTGAGCTCAGCTAAACAGAATGCTAGGACGGCACATGTAGGGTCAGAGTGCAACTGACTCATGAATACATTGACAACTAATATCAGACTTATACAATTGTTGTCACTGTGTTGAGCAACAATTCAAGACAAGGATATATTGATAATTCGGGCTTTACGTCCTGTATCTATACACTGGTAAGCTAATTATGACAGGACAACGCAATGAGGGGAAGGATATTTGAAACTGCTGTCCACATTGTCGAATGAAAGTCTAGCTGACCCAGCCAAAACAGGAATAGAACCCAGGACACAACAACTGGAAGACCAGTGCACTGCCAACTGAGCTAACCCCCCCCCCCCCCATTCAAAGGAAAGACCACTGAGAAATTGAGAATGCTCAGCCTCTCAAATTAACTGTGTAAATTTTGCAAACAAAAGTATATCACTCCTCATGTAAGACCACAAACTCTATTGGCTTGATTTGTAAGTACTGCGACTGTAAACGAATGTTATGGGTGCACAAGTAAATACAAGTTGGATCCCATACATTACCAGACAAAACAACATGCCAGAAGGACTATGTCATCCTTGTCATGGTGTGGACAGAGTGGTTAATCTCATGAAAAATGTTCAGTGCACACTCGCAATTGTACAATGTACATAGTGTTATACATATAAAGTATCATGTATGTGCATAATTGCAAGAACACAAACAACAAGCACAGTTAGATGCCTGGTGGCAGCAATGGCTAGTCGTAAACAGTTTACAGATAAAACATCTTCGACATTTGTGAGTAAACAAGCATTACACCAATACTCTGCATAAACAAACAGTTGGTGCATTGGTTTACTGCTATGCATGAACTCGCCCAAACAAGAGACACTCATATGAATTAGTGAGAATATTTTCAAGATTCTAGTGTCAGAAACTTAAGTTGTTGAACTAATCAAAGCCAGGATATCACATCAATCACACCAGTTCGGGTTTCAAGACTGAAAAGCATCTAACCTAAATATCTTAAGCAAGCGAAGCTACTACATCACAACACAGTACACGGCGACTGGCTTGATATTTTGCTCATTAGAGCCAAGATTTAAGTACGCAAACAGCCCCGACGGCCAACCCTGCTTAAGTTCAACAAAAATCTCATGAAATGTGAGAGATACTCAAACATGCAAACTCCAGGATTGTTGGTTAAAGTAACACTGTCAAATACACAAACACTCCCAGCCTGTGAGGCCACCATGATCAAACAAAGCACAAGCTATGTAATTAGGGAGGAGGCAATTTATGGAGTAATAGAACTCACATAACTTGATTTAAACCAGCCATAAAAAGAAACTTACATCCTAACTCAGGCTCCTAACTCAGGCTCCAAACATACCCAAAATAGACCATGTCCCATGCAATAGGAAACGCTAATCCACTTAAGTCTTAATAAGAATCCTCAGCAGAAATTCCAGACCGAAATGAATATTAAATCAAAATGACAAACCCAATATCCAAGCCTGTGGCTGCTTCAATCTGAGCATCAACATCAAACTATGTTATATGAAGTAATCAATGAAATGATGAATCAAAGCTCCAGTAAATGGTAATCCAATAAACATGAATGAAGCTTAGATGTAGAAAATACTAGATACAGGACGAATTGATGAAATTCCTAGTATGATAGGTTCAAACCTAACCTGAATTCTAGGTGCAAATTTTAATGTTTGCGGCAGCAACGAACCAAGCCTCAAGAAATGATTACAAATAATCCAAATGAACTTGCACAGAGCCAGGAATAGGATAAAAATGAAGTCAATGAACCCACATTTTTAATATGATAAGTTCAAACTTAAATAGTTAACCTGAAATGTACCTAGATTCAGTAGATTGTCAGAATGTAGTTGCTGTTTCCGAGTAATTTGTTTCATGCTGATCACCCAGAAATGTCACGATTGAAGTAAGAACTAAACCAGGATGCTTCAAAGTGAGCCATAAAGAGGCTTAGGAAAATAACAACCTCAAAAGATCCTCATCCTCAAAATGAGGCTCAAGTGAGACAAAAAGTTGAAAAGGAAAAAGTATCAAAATGCTGCACATGTTCATAACATTTCCTTGATGCAAGAAGATTGAATGAAAGGGCTAAGTCCTCAGCTGACACTGTCACAATCTTGCAATAAACTGCTATCATAACAACACCCGAGGAAACCTTTGACCCTCTTTAAGCTCTGAACTGGTAGGACTACAATCAAGGAAATTCAAGTTAGAATGTGAATCACGTCTCAATTTCCTAACAAGGAACTCAGTAGGAAGAGACTTAAAATACCTCAACTAGACACATTCACGACTGCAGATAAGAGCCAAACTATCATACAATGACTTATATGGACTTCAAAGATCCCGGTATGGAGTACTTTCATGAATATAAACAGGATATATTCTGTCTCATGCAATGTTAGAGAGTGTAACATCAGAACAGAAGCATAAAATCAATTTCATTGAAATGTTATAGAGAACATAAGACATGACATGTAACAAGCATGCAATGTAAAATGTTCAAAAAACAATATAATTGAAAGGAGTAATGTCATGTAACATTATCTGCGAGCAAAGCACTTCAGTAACATTACACTACCTGTTAGAATTAATTTGAATACAATAAGTGGGAGTTAACTTCAGAAGAGAGAAAAATCAATCCTTTTAAAAATGACAAGTTTCCTCAAATGTTGTCATAATTGTAGATCTATACAGCCAATTTAGCCAAAGTATTGAAGTAGCCAATACACTGTAACACAGCGCATTCAGGAATGTTTAGTTGTTAAATCTAAAGTTGGATATTTGTTACACATACATTGACATTGTCAGAAAGTGTAACAAAAGAAGTGAGAAATAGTAAATACTAAGAGCAGAATATTTCAGAAAATTTCATCCATAAGCAATTTGAAGATAACATTACATTGATATTGAGAAGGATAATGTCACAGCATGACTCATATCTGACACATTAAGGCTTCACACCAGCATCATACTGTATCTAAGAATATCAATATTTGGGAAATCTCAAAGACTGGGAAATCTTGAAGACATTAATAAGGAAGAGAAATTAATAAATCTAAAAGTGTCATTGTGACCCAAGTAAAATCATGACTGTTTAAAGATAAACTTGAAGAGCTCTGCTAAACTCCCAGGAGACAAAGAAGAGGAATAATGACTCATCATCATAAAAATAAAAGAGTAAAGCAAAAATATCAAACTTGCCTAGTGCAATGTAAGTGCTGGCATCAGAAGCACTAAATACATATGAAATGTTGCTACAAAAATATTTTCATAAAACAAAAATCCCACCAAACCATTTTCAGCAAAACATAAATGGAAAGAGTTAATGTCATATCATTATCCATGAACAAAATTAAATGTTGAGAAATATCACAATACCTGTTGAGTCAAGTGAGAAATAAGCAGAGGAGTGAATGTATCCAGAAATGGTAAAGTATGATCCTCATGGAATTTCAGAGTATTTCCCAGTAAATGGCAGTAAATCAATGCATGAAATTTCAGAGTATTTTCCAGTAAATCAATGAACAAGCAGTATAGGTGGAAGCAAGTGGAAGCAAGGATGACTGAAGAATGACTGAAGGGAATTCCAGGGTAAAAGATATATGAAGCAGTGAGGAAATGGCACAGGATGGAATGTTGGAGCTGCTAATTGTCAAACACAAACACAGGCATTATGCCATTGTTACATAACACCTTTGATGGGAGCTGTGACAAATACTGTCAAACAGGCTATGCTGCCTATCAGGGCCTATCAGGGCCAATCATGGGGAAAGCATAGGGGATATGCCAAGTGCCTTTGTTGTTCAGAGTTTGCTCTTCTGTAAACAATGGCATACAATGCTTTGGTTAAGTAACCCTAAGGTAGAGATGATTGCATTTAATTGTTTGCTGGGTAATCCCTGAGTTAGTTGACACAACATAACAAAGGGATAGTACCAGGGTTGCATTTCCAAGAAGCAGTCAGTGAGTCAGCTAAGAATGAAGGCTCTGAATTAGGCTCAAATAAAGGCTCAGAAGAGGGCTCAGTAAAGTCTTTGTCACCCAGGACGGCATGATTGCATCAATTAGGCAAGACATAATTGTCTAAAGGCAGAGAAAAGCTGCTATTAGCAAAAGCAAATAAATTATCAAGCAAACTGACGTCGCGGCTGAATTAAGAATATTCCCCCTAGCTCAAAAAATTCCAGTTGCCATGGAAACATGTAATAGCATCATTCCAATGGGTTATGTATCAAACAACAAATAATGCCAAATATGCTCATTAGATTTGCAAATTTTGCATATTGGGTGGTCAGACAAGGGTGGTAGAATGACAGGGGTGAATAAAATGATAAGGGACACTACTGTGCCACACTAGGTCGTCTGCAGTGCTAGTTGACAACAAACAGGCAGGGTGGGTCAGTAGCCAGTCAAGGCCAAACCACCACCAAGGTTGTGTCAACAATGGGTTCGTGTCCTAGACGGAGAGGGCATGGGGCTGGGCATAGGGAGTATGGAGGTGCATTACAAGTGGCGGGCATTAGCAGGTTGGCTAGCAGCTAGCAGCAAGGGCCCTGCAGTCGTCTCAGGTTAGAGCTGTAAGCTTGTTTTGCTGGGGTCGGGCACGCGGTTGATTCATGCTTCGGCATGAGTCAACCACTGCAGAGTTGCAGGCCCAGAGACTCACACACAGACACAGACTCAGGCAGTGCATGCTTGCAGGCATAGTGCTGGTGAAGGCCTAGGGTTTTCGATTAGCACAAGTCCCCCCCTCACCCAGTCTCAGCACTCAGCAGCAATGCTCTGAAAATGCACATGCCTACTCTCAAGCCAAGGCACTGAATACCCAGTAAGGGCCTGGCAATGGAGAGCTGTTCTGCAGTTATTACTAAAGGCTGATATCATCATACTGCCAAATATGACAGCTGCAGCGTGCGCTCCAAAACAACATGCTTATCTAGGGGTGAAGAGCTGCAGGATCGATACTACGACGGAAGCCCCAATGCATAATGATGAATTACAAGATAAAGGCACCCGAGCGGGTCGTAATATAATCATAATATAATCCCTTCATCAATTTTAAGATTTCCAAAAACATCTGAGTCACACAGCCCACAACTTGATAGAACCTGCAGCATATAGGGAAATCCCGTGTTAATATTCATGACAAAGACAGCTGTTGTCAGCACACAATTAGCAGACAGCTAACCAAATGACAAATAAACAACCCCACTGGCTTCTAAGAGACTTCCATCCATTGACAGCAAAAGCCACTGCATAGATGTGTATGTATGTGGAGTTAGCAACAAAGAAAGGAACAAAGAAACACGTGGAGTTGCTCAGCCAGACACATTATGGGGACAAGACCATAAAGAACATTTTTGGCGCGCTGCCAGAATATATATATACAGAGCAGATGGAATGGCCCTAGCACGACAGAAGGGTCAGGTCAAGTTGACAAGTAAAATACTAAAATTCAAAACAAAGGTAGACCAGTTACCTTCAGACTGAAGAAATGTTCCCATAGTGGTGCAGTCAATGCTGCTGTTCCGTATGTAGTGTGTGTAGACAGATGGCAAGCTAAGAACTGGCACAATGAGCTGGCAGCAGAATTACTGGCTGTGCAGTGAGTCAGGCCAGCTCCTTCAGCCTGGCAGCAATGCGCGCCACAACTTGACTCAGCTCTGGGAGCCCTGGCTGTTCAGCCTGTTTCAGTCTGAGACTGTCTCACCCAGTCTATGCTCTGAGCTCAGCTTTCAAGCTCTGCCTTTCCAAGCAGTGTGTCAGCCTGGACCAGCCACATCCTAGCTATGTCACACATTTAATGCCCTATGCTAATTTCTTTGTTAGGAGGCAAGCCTACGCTCCATAACACACGACCAGGACACAAAGAACAAGAATTTCTCTTTAGATTGGCAATTTTTGGCAAAGCAACCATTCAGTGCATACTCATTACACCCAACATCTCATAAATACCAGCACGGCCCCTACACGGGTGATTTATTCCGCCCTTCCAATGGTTTCCATTTAAAAGCTCACCGCTCAGTCCAATTCCATAAGTCTGCGACTTTTTTGTTGTTTCCTTTTTTTGCTAAGTCTGAGAGATGACTGGGTGCTCAGTATACTACACAGGAAGCACATGGCCTCGAGTGGCTCCAAGCCACCAGAAGCAGCAGGCTGTCAAGATCTGCAGATGGCCCACACTACTTCTGAGTACATCATACATGTAACCACCCCCCCACCCAAGACAAATTGACAGTACCAGAAACTGATAAATATGGGTTCAAACAATACATTTGGCCGAGCAAACAGGACCCGATGTTATCTGAGGTGAGTTACTCTGAGTATCAGTGGAAATTACAGTCAGCAAATAACACCTGCTCAAACAATGTGCAACATGCAGCCAAATTCCCTTTTTAATCACAACCAATTGGGATCAATAGCCAATATTGTCAGTCACCCAGTCCAGCTGGACTCCTGGAGAGGGGAACCAATCGAATGCAGCCAATAATTGTATTGGATCATTACATGTGAACATTGTTGCAAATTTCATTGCCAAACAAATAGCCCGATAAAAACACACTGACAACAACCCATAGCCAATGATACATACTATTGACAGTCTATTGCAAATCAAGGGTACAAAATCTCAGTAAAATGACAAATTTAAATCAGTAAATGAAACACAAGTTTACAATAAAATTGGCTCAATTTAACATCAAATACTGCACATGACAAACTGACAACTGCATGTAAAATATAAAAGTGATGTGACTTGCAAAAAAAATTGACTTATAGAGTAAAAGAAACATCAAATAGCCTGATAATTTGACTGTGACAACCGCATGGCTTAGAGAACTGTTATGACTTGAGGAAAAACAAATGTGAGAAAATAAGTAAATGAATTAATGCAACAAAGACACAATGAACTTAATAAAATAACCTTAGTCCACTGTCAGTTCATAATAGAAACACCGTGTGAGGCTAAAATTCCTGATGATGACTGTCACTGTTAAATAATACAGCACACCTCTTTGTTCCTACAGTTCCTTGACTAATCCTCTTTATGATTCACAGTGACCTGATACCTCAAAGAATTAATGAATTTCTTTAAGGTGCCCCATGGATCAGAGTTTTGACTTTAAGTCAATTTAAGAGAATGGAATGTTGCAATTAAGCTTTAACGAGGTGACAACCAATTAAAGTCAATTAAAGCTAATAACAGAACTATTTATAGACTATTTGCAAGTATGTTACAAAGGATAGCACCTTACCAGCATGAAGCAAGCTTCTCAAAGGAGCAAACGACACAAAGGAGTATTCCAAGTTAAAAGCATGAGATGACACAACTGATGGCTTGTGCCTGCTGAATCAGACTTAGTAAACAAAGCTGCAGATGTTGAGGGGGGCACAAGAGAAAGAGGGAACACTACTATTCATGGATGTCAACCAATCAGAGCAGAGCAGCTGCCAGACAAAGACTGGTCCTCTACCCTCAGTCTGTACCCGGCCTATCCAGCCAGCCAGGCCTGGATCCAAGCAAGCTGCTTACACCCCTTTGTCACACCAACTCTTTGTGACAACTTTGCAAAACTGAGCATTTACAATCTATATTATTGATCCTGCGGTCCCGAGTACTGAACACCGCCAGCCTGTTGAACAAAGCAAGTGCAGACCTCCTCGCTTCATTTCACAGCTATATCCAGCATGAACAGGCCCAGGCAAGACCATGCAGCATATGCTCCCCCTAATTCATAATTCACCACTTCTGGAAAATTTCATGCAAAACACCTAAAAATTTACCAATGTCACGACCGAATACCTAGCTATGACTAACCTTTAAAATTTTATTACAAGTTCCAATATCAAGCATTTCATTAATAACACCTTTTAAGCTAACTTAAATTGTAGTCTTAAATCTAGAAATACAATTCTAAACTTAAAATCTAAAAAAATAATTCAATATTTTTTCCAAATGTCCTTTTGTCTGCTGGGGCAAACAAAAGCCACTGGAAATGTCATAGGTCACTGAGCCTTGCTACTGTTTCATATTTTATGACCAGGGGCTGAATCACAGGGTAGTCATTCCAGGATAGATAACTAATGAGGGGTGTGATAAATGAAACCATCATAAGGCCCTCATCCTGCTGGCCAAGCAGTGAGTCTTATGCATGACCTCTGCTTGTGGGGCTGGATTCCCTGGTGTACAGTTGAGTCATACCCTGGATCCAGCACCTGATTCATTCACCACCCAGATGCAGACAAAGACCTGCTCCTGTCCTGCTTCCTTTGTCTGCTACTGCCTGCGACTGCAGTTCAGCAGGGCTGTCACACTGCCACCTTCAGGATTTACACTAGAACAAAGAAGGGCACAAAGACCCTTTTGGTAAGGGGGGTCAGTGCTCGGGAGGGGGTGGCTCAAGAGACTTGAAAGGGGGGCAGAGGGTAACGGGGCAACGCGGTCGGCCAAGCAGCGTCCCCGCCGCATCACCACCCGCCAAAGATGCAACCGAAAATGCATTACACAACTTAGGTGACAGGATGACATTGGCATTGCCACCTGGACCACAACTCCAGAAAGGGTTTTGAAACCACGTGTGTCTTTGTACATGACGTTGGGGAGACTACGAGGTATTCGCCCATCCGACCACGTGAACTGACTGCTTCAGCATCAAGCAAACAAGCACCTTGCGACGCGGGATGAATCATCGCACAGACATTATTAATGAGGGGGTTCCAAGCGAACTGTTCACCCCAGACAAAGAACTCCCGCCAGATTTCTCAGCAAAACAACCGAAATGTTAACATGCATCCTCTGACGCCTAGCACAACCCATTCTATCCCCTAGTCACTTCAAGAATCGAGTTTTCAAACGGAAATGCGTCGCAATTTGCGTTGTTTAGACGAAGCACATTGTCTGCTGAGGCACCCGACCACGCCGCCAACACAAAGGAATCAGCTGGCGCGCAACTGTTCCGGCTAAGCTAAACTTGTGACATTCTTCTAAAATTGACCCAAATGGCAATCAAGCCTCACGTTTTATCAGCCTTCACCAATCCTACATCTTCATGTCAAAATGATAACCCTCGATCGCAAACCATAACATGTAACATGCACACTGTCTCGTGGTGTGCTTTCACAACAAACCAAAAGGACCGCCTGCACAATACACACAAGTTATTCTGCTTCTAACATTGTAAAACAACGAATCCATTGGTAACTCTGCATCAACATCAACGCCCAACAATCTTAACTATTCTCCCATGCCAAGAAATCAAAATGATACTCACTCTATAGAGAGTTATCTTTGAAGCAATTACCAGGAAGACATCGAAATTTCCTCAACCCGCCATCTTCTTGTGTTCATGATTGCCTCGTTTTCAGAGTGCATGGGTAATGAAACTCGTGCGCCACCTGTGGCCGTCTTCAGAGCTTACTGATTGGTCAAAGGAGTTGTACTTCGCGCCATTTCTTCGGCCCGGTGCTTCTCACCGCGGGAAAAGTAATCACTGAGCTTCACTGCATCAACTGGTATACGCGGAGGCCCCATTTAACCTCATAAGTCCCAGATGGAGGCTCCGTTTGGGACGTCCGGTACTTGTGGGACTTACTCGGACCTGCTGGTGCCTGCGGGACATAGCGGGACTAAGTGTTGCCTGCTGGACATAGCGGGACTAAGTGGGGCCTGCGGGACATAGCGGGACTTAATGGTGCCTGTGGGACATAGCGGGACTCAGTGGTGCTTGTGGGACATAGCAGGACTTAGTGGTGCCCTGCGGGACATAGCGGAACTTAGTGGTGCTTGTGGGACATAGCGGGACTTATCGGCGCTTGTGGGACATAGCGGGACTTAGTGGGACATAGCGGGACTTATTGGTGCTTGTGGGACATAGCGGGACTTAGTGGTGCTTGCGGGACATAGCGGGATATGTGGGGCTTGTGGGACTTACTGGTGCTTGTGGGACATAGCGGGACTTACTGGTGCTTTTAGGACATAGCAGGACATAGCGGTGCTTGTGGGACATAGCAGGACTTACTGGTGCTTGTGGGACATAGCGGGACTTATTGGTGCTTGTGGGACATAGCGGGACATAGCGGGACTTATTGGTGCTTGTGGGACATAGCAGGACTCGCCGGTGCCTGCGGGAATAGCTCTAGTCCTCTAGGACCAGCTGCGGTTGATCACTGGTGCTTGCCGGTATTTTGTGATGTTTGCTAGTAGTAAATGGGGAGTTACAAAATATTTGTGAAACTGAAATGGCAGGAGTACATCCCAGGTTTAATGTTAACAAAAAATTATTTAAAAACCTCAAATGTGGTCATGTGGACGGTAATGGACTATATATATATAAGGAATATGTAATTTGTCGATTTTCTAAATCTTACAAGTAGCTACAAGTTACAATCCATTTCATTGACCATATATATGTATATACACTCTTCTGCAGCTATTCCATTCAGTAATACTTAATTTTCTTCACAATATATTTAGTAAAGAGACATTGAAGTCTCTTTACTTTTGGACAACCAAAACCAAATGTTCCCACAAAACATCTCACACAGCTTAAATCTATGTCTGTGTGACCGTCTGTTACACTATAGACCTAATGTTTGGTGGCTTTTGGTGAGCACAATGGCTAAGGCCGCAGTCCCGTATTTTGTGACCTGGCAGAGGTTGGCAGGTGGCAATTGATAAATTGCATTCCTGCGCCATTTGAAATTACTTTTGTGGCAATTATCAAGTCTTTCACACTTTATCATTCCTAAACTGAAAAAGATTTTTTATGAACGTTGCATTGAGTTTTGTCTTTCGGACAAAGCTGCCTGGTGCAGTTTCTGAAATGGAAATTTGCACCCTCTCAATAAAAAACTTGCAACTACAAAAAGACCAGAACTGCATGAGTAGTCTCTTTTTTGGTGAGCTACCAACTAAAACAATGCCTCAATTGTTTTTCCATCCAGAAGACCCCCAAGATCATGACAGTTACCTGGTAACTGTCATGCCCAAGATGAACCATGAAGCAATTCAACTTTATCAAAGGGATAAACTGGGGTTACACTAACAGTAATGAAGCAATTGACCAGCCAAATTGACTGATGTTTATCTTTAATGCTTGTGTGTGCTGGATGTTACACACAAGTGAGTTAATGTGCCATTGATAGAAGAATATATTTCATAGGTTAGATAGAGAGACATAATACATATTTTATAGGTTAGACAGATAGACCGATAAATAGATACTTG